>JACEGR010000715.1:0-224853 GCA_014170235.1 Listronotus bonariensis | reverse complement strand
AGTTCATATGAAGTCAATCGAAACAGCAAAAACTACTGTACCGGCATCTCTTGTGAAGTATAGGCGTACAACGGAAGAATTCGAACAAATTATTCTTAGAGGTCCATGATTTTTTTACTTAGCTACATTTGTAAACGTAAATAAGTAACTTAAAATATTTTTTTAACATGTTGTTTTCTACCCATTCAAGAAATCCACTATAAGAGGAACTACTACAGGGATTTTAAAACCATGTTAGTCAATACAAGGAAAGTTAGATAATGGAATTAAAACAGCGCCCTTATCTCGTCGAACAACATGACGCTTAAAACTTTTAGAGTCTCCAAGTACTTTCCAGAGACATCAGGAAAGCTAAAACTTTGGGAAAATGGACTTCTTTTTTTTATTAGAACATAGTAATTTGTGACATAACCTGAAATATTCTAAAAACCTTTAGTTACTTCTTCTTAGTAGGCCCCGATTTTATTTAAAAAGATCTATGAAAAATGGGGTGCTTAAAAATTATAAATTTTCGTCGTTTGATACGCCATCAAACAAGAAAATTTAGCCAATTAAAAATTAGTTTATGGAAAATGTAAACAACTGCAATAGAAAATAATAGAGTGAAGTATTGTACTAGGCAGAATACTTTTAAATCTTGCATTTTAAACCAATAAAGTAACTAAAATCACCTGTTAATTTTATTATCCATATTCCGTAGATTAACAAGCTTATTACAAAAATTCAAAATTCACAATCCGAACTTTCTGAATCCTATCCAAAATCTGGTTTTAATAATTATAGAACTGCATGGCTGGCAAGACACAATACTCATTCTCCTCGATGATATTCTGACACATTTCATCCAGATATCGCTGTTAAGCTTATTTCATCAATAACTCTTCTTATAGTTTCCAATACAAAAGTACTGTCTGTTGATGATGATTATATTTTCTTACTTTGTCCTTCAGAGTATCTAACCATCTCAATCGGATTGAAAATGCAGTAGTAGGGAGGAAGACGTAAAATAGTATGACCATTTGCTTCACAAGATTTTGTCGATAAACATATTCCCTTTAAAATTCTTATTTTTTATAGCTTCTAGTAACATTTTTTTTGTAGAATTTTGAGGAATTTCCATGTTTTAATTTCCATAAATTTAAGAATTTCATCCTTCTCTAAGTTGTTGTTGGGAACTCTTGTGAAGCATGTGAATGATAGGATGATTGTCCATAACAATGACACTATTTGGGAGATAAATTAGGCAACAAATTGTTCTGTAAACCATTTTTTCGAATAGACTAGCTGCCATGTCTGCGGTAGTCAGATGATTGTTTTATATTTTTGGCCGACAATAATAAAGAGTTATACAAAAACCCTATTCCCCCACCAGCATGTATGATTACCGACTTGCCGCGAGAACAAGAACCATTTGTCGTGCGCGCGCCATACTGCCATCCGCCCAACCACATTTAGCTGGCATCGTGCGTATCGTACCAAGGTTCATCAAGGTGCTACTATCTCCCCGTTTACGATTGGCGGTATTCCCTTGGTTACGTGTAAAGCTTTGCCTCCAGGATACAATACGAGAAATTCCATAATAACCATTCTTTTATTTAATTGTTTGTACTTTGAAGGCCACAATCTATTAAAATATTACGTAAAGTATCTAAAGATTTGCATTTGTAATCGGTATATAATTCGTTACTAACTTTTGCTGAACTATCTTTAATGTTGGAACTTTGCTTTCACTGTAAATTGATACACAAACACTGCGTATAACATCCTGTCGCTAGTGTCAACTTTTTTGAGCTTGATTACTTTTCGTTTTGAGGAATGGTCGACAACATTTGCAATTACTGTAAAATGGTAGAACGAGCTAATGAATAAGTTCACTAACCTTTTAAAATTTCATTTTGTGAGGCCGCACGCATTTCACTTTTTAAGCAATTGAAGATATTTAAAATAAGTCTCTGGGCTTGAACATGTAAATCTTTGTTTGAAAATTCTGATTGCTCTGAAACATAAATTACCTCCACGCTGTCCATTCTTATCAGATACATCAAAGGTCGCCACAACGCCAACGCCATCTTAGTTAAATTTTAGATACTTAAATATTAAACACACTTACATATGTTTTTAAAAATAAATAACAACAACAACAACAATAACAAGAACATTAAAAACAGCAAGATCATTAAAAAACACGAGACACAACGAGTAAACTCCTAAAACATCAAATACTGTTAATCAAAAGCCAGCAGACACCGCACTGGTTTAATCCATCGTATCGAACTCGTCTTCGGCCCGTTCACAAAGCGAAACCGGCAAGACTTTTTGTCCTTGTTTCTTACACGTTACCCGCGCCGACGGTGCCTTTCTCTGGCACAGATCGATCGTTGAACGGGCCGGGTTTTAGTTTTGAAGATTCTCATACCAGAGCGATAAATATATATTGTGCTCTTTATTTCAATGCCTTGATACAGTATATTAAACATCTTTTCATTGCATTCGTGAAAATTTCCAATCAAAATTTTGGAAGTTGATTAATGCAGAATTAAGAAGCTAATAACATTATTAGGTACACTTGCTTGCTCTGACTAATTGGTATATTTGCACCTGTAATTAAAGAATGCGTAAACAACCTAAAATTAAAAAAAAGGTCTGGATAATTAAAGCTCAGAAAGTAAAATATTATTTTTCCAACTTTACTAATTAAAAGTTCTTTAGGTAGGATAACTATTACAAAATATGAAATAATTTTTATTAATGTTTTTATCATAAGGAAAAAAATCTTAAGACCGCTGAAGGTCTGAAAGCGCTGAAATACAACGAATAGCTAACATGAAATAATTCCTAAACATATTTTGTTTTCTTTGTACCAATTATAAATATACAAAGTGTCAAAAAAGTATTTAAAATCAAATTCTTTTTAATTAAAATACACACACAAAAAAATCAGACGAAAGAAAGTTTTGTCCTACAATTGGCTCTGTTACTTTTTGATTTCTTGACACCAATTTTAATTAACTTTTGGTCTAGTTGAAGCTTCTTTCATCAAGATTAAAGTTTTTTTTTTTTAAACAGCCAATGTTAAATTTCAGTATTTTGAGGATATTAAAGAAAAAAATATTTTCCAACCTTGCCATTAACTCTATATATTTTTTTCTTAATAATCGGAGTTGCGGATGATAGCGAAAATCGTGGACACACGAACGTACATTAGCATTCTATATAATATATTAGATTAAGATTAGATTAGATATATTAGATATATTAGATTTAGATTTAGAAGTATAGATTTAGATTTTCGTAAATATATATATGTACTTTGCACATTTAGGGCATATTTGGAGGTTCTGCATCCATTGGACTACAAATTTTAAAATTATTTCTAGTTTCGTTGAAAAATATATAAAGCTTAGTTTTTTTAAATATAAATCATAGTTGGCGATGATCTTAAAAAATTACTTATTTTTGTTCTTTCCAATGATATATTATTATTCATACTTATCTTTAAAATTGAGCAGCAGATATTTCAGTTTTTTAATTTTTGCTACAGTACGCTATGGGAAAGATCGGCACTTTTCAAAGTCAGCTAATAATTTATCATTTCTACCAGGTAACTATTTGGAAATACTGTTTTATTTGAGAGGATTGCAAAAAATGTAGGAACATTACGAGAAAGCTGACATGTTAAAGTGCTATTTCCTGTCTGTGATTGAAAAATTCGAGGCCGCAAATTAATTATAATTGAATAGATTTCCTGAACGTCGTCATCCAGATAAAAGACTCTTTCAAGTTCTAAAATTAAATTTAACAAATTACGGAAGTTTCAAGAAGCGGAGGCCAAGAACGTATACAGTTGATGATGAAAGTGAAATTCAGGAACTAGGTGAGGTAACAGGTGTTGAGATTTAAAGTTTTGAAAACACTTAAAAGGCAACAAACTTAAACCGTACAGAGTAAGAAAAGTTCATCATCTTCAGAATGGGGATTTCCAAAGAAGGGTTACATTTCATGAGTGGTATGTGAATCAGTGCAGATTGCACAATAACTTCCATATGAACGTTATCTGCACAGATGAAAGCCAAATAGATACTTCAGGGATATATAACAAGTATAATCCATATATGGGCTACAGAAAACCCACATCTTATAGTCCCCGTAAACAGACAAGGACGGTAAGGTTTCAATATTTGGGTTGAGATTATTGGTGGTCGATTTTTGAGTCCCCACTTTTTAAGTGAAAGTTTAACCGCACAAGATTTTGTGAATATTTTACAAACATATGTTGCACCATTTTTGGAGGATTTTCCATTACCGCATGCTCGAAATATCCATTATCAGCAAAATGGTTGCCCTGCGCATAACACACGAATTACAACTGATTTTTTGAATCAAGAATCTCAAGATAAATGGATTGCTACTAGTGGATCTACACTATGGCCTGCTAGGTTCTGCGGCTTAACACCATTAGATTTTTTATGGGGATTGAAGAATATAGTTTATAAAGGAAGAACTATCAAAAAACGGGAAGAGTTGCAAGTAGCGACTAGAAAAGCTTTTGGTGCGATTAGACCTGTTGAACTAATGTAAGGCAGTGGAAAAAAGGTGTTTATTATGTATTAGGGAAGAAGGAGCCAACTTTGAACATCTAATTTGAATTAAGTTTTTCCATAGTTTCTGGTTTTTTATTTAAACTCGTTTAATTTTTAGGCCAATTTTTTTATTATAATATGTTCATAAATATAAAGTTTGTAATTTAATTTCATTATTTTTTAGTCTGTGTTTGATAGTTGACATGTTTGCATGGGCTACTATAGCCATAAAGTAACATACCTACGGATTAATTACTACACAATTATCTTTATAAAAGAACACAGATCAAACAATAAAAACACATAATTTCATAAATCAAAAATCTGCCAACACGCATTTGATAACAATCATAGAATAAACTGGGATTCTTCGAGCATTTTAGCAAAGGAAATTTGTTCTAAAAAACGCAAAATCAAGGAAAGTGCGTATATATTATTAAATAAAGATAATTGTGTAGCATCAATTTCAGTTAATTTAAATAACACTTGGTTGCCTTTGCTTGATACTGAAGTATCTTCAGAAAGACTAAAAATTAACTAACTATTCACCTTTTTGTAACACAAACAATAAATACACCAGCAACTAGTTATCTATGTCACTATGGCACTATAACCAAACAAACATATTTGACATTTAATGTCAAAACGTTCTCAGAATATCATAAAAAAAGATAAAAATTTCAAAATTTAAAAACTTAATAATAGTTAATTTTTATTTTTATTAATTTTATTCAATTTATCTTGACAACGGTGGCAGACTTGCCACCGAAACGTCGATTTTTAGTTATCTTTTTACTTATTGAAATATTTTTGGTTTTTGGTACTTTGAATTTAATTTTTGGTGTGTACCCAAACAATTAGGTACCATCGATCAAATGAATCCGCCGAACTACAGAACATATCTTCAATTAAAAGTTTTGGTTTCTTAAAATATTTATTTAATATCTTTATTCTGAAGAAAAGCCAAATAATATTTTGTTTAAATTATGGTTTTATATTATGATAAAGTAAAAAATTAAAAAAAAGTTTAACTTGTTTTTAAGCTTTGAAAGTGCTTTATTTTTCGATCCTATAACGTAAGAATCTAACCACGTAAAAGCATATCGAACAGCATTCTCATAAACTGAACACAAAATTTTTATTTGTCTTTGTTTTAGTTCCAGGAAATTTTTCCTGGATTATAATTCGACACCTAACCTCAATACCTAAACTGTCTTTACCCAACACGTCCTATTGTTTATTGCGTGCTAAAATTCAATTCCTTAAAAACTTTATGCAATTTATTGTTATCTGAAGATTCCTAAACTGAAAACTTTTTTCTTATTAAAAGTTTACTTTAACTTTTAAATTATACTGGGTGACACAGGATGTTGTCACCTCCCAATTCCCTTTCTTGGGTTTTAAAAAGTCCAACACCCCAAATGAATATTAAAATTGGTAAACCAGATATTTCTTTTTATCACTACTACGGAAATTAAAAAAGTTTTTATCTAATTTTTAATTAAAAATACTTTTCTAAGAAGATATCAGGTATAATTTCGTGACTTTCGTAAACGGTAACATTAATTAGATAAAAATTTATCCCGTGACAGAATTTTCCCAACAAATTTGAATCGAATTGTATACAGTACCTTTTTTCAAACAAGGGCAATACCGTGGTAAATCGATAAAAAAACATTTCCCCCAATGACTTTTTAATTTTAAAGGTAGTTTTACACTTATTGTAAATTCATACTTATACCGTTCTGACTTAAGGACTTCGATTATATTGCCACCAATAAATCTTCCTACCGGCCGGCAGACTCCGTCCAGCTGCAGGCAGGGCCGGAGTGGACTTTTTACTTTTACATTGAGAAGCAATTATTGAAATATTGATAGATAGATATAAATTGTCTAAAAATATGTAAAAATGTGCAAACAAGTATGTAGTATTTCTAAACATAATTTTGGGTACTAGGTAACTTTTATTACAATTTGAATTTTTAAGGAAATAATATGAATAATATGGTTACCTACCTAATTTAGTATAATGAAAACTACTTGGCCTTTTGTGTAATTTAATAAATAGGTACAGGTAGTTAGGTACCTTTAAATTAAATTTCAGTAGGCAAAAAATCAATTGTGATAAAAATAAAGGTAAACCCAATATACATTAATTACCTATACCTACCTGAATGTTTTAAAAGGAGTTTGGGTATATATATGCCCTTAGAACAGTAAATGGCTTAGTATTTTTCAAAATGTGGCGAACGTGGAGTGAATCAAGCGACAACGAGCAGCAAGCAAGTAGTACAGCAAGCAGCAAGAGAAAGCATCTTTCTGTTGATGCTAAAGAAATTGTAAAGATTGTATATTTAACTTTAAGAAACGATGTTTCCATACAAGCAGCTTTGGAAGAAACGTGCAGGTTAACGAAAATACCAACGTCTACCATACGCGATATTGTTAAAAAACCAATAGCCAAGAGAAAGAAAAGATGCGATTCTGGTACTGCCACAAAACTTCATGTAACTGATAAAGACCTAATTCGACGAAAAATCTATAAAATGTATGAAGAGCAAAATGCACCAACATTGGACACCTTAATGAAGAGACTAGAAATGGACGAAAGTGGCATACAGTGTGGCAGAACAACATTGTGAAAGACTGTGAATAAAACTAGGATTCAAATTTAAGAAGATCGACACAAAACAGGTGCTGATGGAATCGCAACGACTTCGGGAATGGAGATTAGAATATCTTACGAAAATAGATATGTATAGAAGTCAAGGAAGGTCGATCATTTACTTGGTCGAAACGTGGTACGATACCCATGACACGCCATCAAAAGGTTGGGACGATATTTTTTTAAATGACTAAGTAGGTACAATTTATTTTTTTATACATTGCCATCACGTGACTTTTTGACGCAATGATCAACGACAAGTAAATTATATTCTTTCTTTGTCATTCTCCATAAACATTAAACGAAAGCGATGTCGAAAAACGCTATTAGAAAGTCGTCAGTTAGTCACGTGATGATACTGTTTAAAAAAATAAATTATAGTATCCATAGGTATATTTTATAAATAATATTTTTGTTTCTATTAATAATAAAATATGTGATTATCAATGTGTTTCTATTTTTTCCTATAAAAAAGTAAATTCCACCCTGTTCCGTTCAAATTTTATAGCAGGTAACATCTAGCCAGATGCGCCGGCCGACAATAGGGGACAAAAGGGTCATTTATTGGCCTCAAGAAGTGAGAACGGAATAAGTATGAATGTACTTTACCATTTGTATTTAAAAATAGTACCTTTGAGTTACTCGACTTTAAAGAAAATTTTAGGCATTAATAAAAGAAGCTTTCGAATTGTTGATAAATGGAAAACGCTAGATAGGTTAAACAAATCCGAATTCAAAAGAGTGAGCACTTACTTTAACGAATTGGCTAGAGTTGTATTAGCGATTAGTTGATACAATGCAGCGTGTTACAGGAAAACTCTTTGATCCAGTGATTGATGCAGTTTGCTCGCATTAAAAATGTCTGTTTTTGGAGATAAATAGGTGGTTAAGATCTAGATCTAGCTGTACTGAAGCCTGAATAAAATATATTTTTTTATTGGATGGACATAACACGAGTTTAATCAATATTTATAAAAAGGTATAAAAGAATCAACATTTAAAAAAAAACCTGTAGAGGGATGTCTGCCTCGGATTTCATTACAAACTTATACAGGATGACTCAACAAGGTCTGGATAGAGATATATTGTACAAATTTCTTTGTAGAATTTAAAAAAATACTTAAGGCATGTTTTAAAAGGTCTCTTTTATTTAATAACAGAGAAATTCATTTTATTTATACAGCTAGGTTCTTATCAATACATTTTAATGAAACTTGGAATGATAATTTATGACAGGGGTCTACATTTATTGATATATCAATGACAGCTCCAAATGCCAAGGTGACAGCTGGACAAACTTTGAATTTTTTTTTTTAATGAAAAGGGGTGAAGGGTTTCGATTGTAACCCCATTTTAAAGCTCCTGACGAGTACTTTATAATCTCAGAATATAAATTTAACAGCTTCACATACTACTAAATGGCGGTTCTTTAACAATTAACCGAATACCATATTTATATTTCCGAAACTAATAAAGTTAGATGTAATTTTTGTAGTATTCTTTTAAAGCTTCTTTAAAGATCTTTTTAATGAAGATATGGGCATAGAGTAAGGAAATTATAAGAGTTATCATGGAATAACCGATTTAAGGACAGGTCATGCGAAAACTCCCAATATAATTTTATTCGTTTCTCGTTGAAATACCGCCAGTTAGTCATTTCAGTAAGCTTACGTGTCTCCCCACCGCTAATGTTACACGTGGCGAGGCTTCGACCGACGCATTTAAAGTGTAAACTGGAAAAATGACAAGCCTGCCGCAAAAGCGGTACGAAAATTTTAGCAAAAAAAATTAGTTTTTCTTATCCGTAGGTATGATAACATACAGGGTAAGACATAAAGTATAACATTTTTTATTAAATATCTTGTATTATTTATCACCATTAAGATTACTAAAAGAGCTTTAAGAAAATACCACATTAGTTACATTCAAATTTATTATTTTCATAAATATGCCATCTAAATATGTTATTTAGGTACAAATTATTAAATTATCGCCATTGTAGTATGTGAAGTTACTTATTTTATATTCTGGGATTTTAAATACTTATTAGGAGCTTTAAAATGATAATGCCACAAGACCCTTAGACCCTGGTCTTACATTATCTTTTCAAGTTTGTAAAAAATATACCGGACGGTTCAGAAATTAGAAAGGGGCTACGGACTTTGGGGCCTTACTGTATACAGGGTGTTTCTATACAAATGTAAAAAAATTTTAGTAGAGTAATTTCTTGTTAAAAATATAAAACATAGTTGCTTTATAAACATAGGGTCAAAAGTCAATCATTAAGGGAGATATCGCGGTACAAAAATGGAAAAATGGACCTTTTTAATGGTGGTATAATATACAGGGCGTCCCATTAAAAAAATAGTAAGTTATGTC
The DNA here is from genome assembly GCA_014170235.1 of Listronotus bonariensis. Taxonomy (NCBI): domain Eukaryota; kingdom Metazoa; phylum Arthropoda; class Insecta; order Coleoptera; family Curculionidae; genus Listronotus; species Listronotus bonariensis. Next base: position 215,229 of record JACEGR010000715.1, on the reverse strand, counting down.
AATATATTCTGTTATCAAAATTGTTTTGTGTAATCTTCATAAAGAGGAAAAAAGCTTGATAATTCACTTTACAAGTTAGATTTTGGATCATTTTTTTAGTTAAGAAATAAAAAAGTTATAGACATTTAAAATGTGAACAAGTTAGATTGGACGCACTGTACATTTTTAAAGTTTGCGTCATAGCATAAAGTAACATACCTACGGATAAAGAAACCATGGCATGCTAAAATTTTCGTACCATTTTTTGCGGCAGGCTGGCGGCAGGCTTGTCATTTTTGCTAATTTACCACTTTAAATGCGTCGGTCGAAGCCTCGCCTCGTGTAACATCAGCGGTGAGGAGACACGTAAGAAACACTGGAAATGACTAACTGGCGGTATTTCAACGAGAAACAAAATAAAATTATATTGGGAGTTTCGCATGACCTGTCCTTAAATCAGCTATTCCATGATAACTCTTATAATTTCCTTACTCTATGGTCATAGGCACAAAAATAAAATTTAAAAGAATATTATTTAAAACCATTTTTTTTATCTTTGGACAAACCACGAAGGCTAAAAGCCTAAATACTAACGTACCGTGGGTGTCTTAAGCGAGGTAAGAGGAATTTGTTGACTACAGGACTTAAATACTCAGAAGATTTGGGGGAAGAAAGACCTCCGCGGGCAGCAGGTTCCACAGTCTAGAAACTCTGGGGATAAAGAACGAACAAGACGTGAAGTTCGGAGCCTGTACGAGATTGGACCGTATAGGGATGCATACGCGCGGCACCACGAGTTTCTCTGTTGGGAACCGTGAGTGGAGGAACTATACTGGACAATTCTTCAGAGCAGAAGCCATGGAAGTACCTATAAAAAAGCGATAAATCCCCACAGCCCGACGATAGGCAAGAGAGGAAGCCTTTCTGTAAGTGAAGGATCATTAATGAGACGAATAGCTCTTCTTTGAATAGAATCCAGAATGCTTAGGGGTTGTGGGGACGCCATGCCCCAGATATGAGAACAATACTTCAAGGAGGTCGGATTTGGGACACATACAAAGTGTATAAATTAGAAGAGGGAAAAATACTTTTTGGCTCGAAAGAGAAATCCAAGCTTTTGAAGCTGCCGTGGCTATAGATACAATGTGTTTATGCCAGTTAAGGTTACTTTGAAATGTGACGCCCACAAGATTGAAGAAATGGCGAAATTTGGTAAATACTGAATACCAGACGTTCTTAAATTGTTCCGGGACATTTTTTCATGGCCACGAAATTCTCCGTCGCCTACGACTCGGGATGTTAATCTCAAAATATTCGCGCTGTAGGGAAATCCCGAAATCCCCCTCCTGGGCTCCCCTACTAGGAATTTTCACTTGACAAGATAAAAATTGAGCAGAGCTTAATAATACGTATTTTTAACCCTTTATAGGTCTTAGGATAATAATTTCCCACCAAAAATATTCTAAAAGAAGCAGTAGCTATAAGTATACCCCTTATCCCCACCAGATTAAGCATGTCATAACTAATGATAGTCGAGTTTTGGCGAGTTTCAGTCTCTTTTAGCAACACGAAAATTAAAGTTTTATGTCATTTGGTGGAAATATATTCTCCCCAAAGAACGTTAAGGGATCAAAAAAACCAAAAAAGTCGCATTTTTTTAATGACGTGTTTTTGTAAATATAGTGTTTTTTTTTGTTATAGTTTTTCGATTATACGTATTCTGAAAATTATTGTTTATTTTATACTTTTTCAGTAAATACATTTTAGTAGCATAATATTATACCCTAAATGTTCATGTAATTGCATATTATTTTGAAATATTTTGGTTTATACTATTACGTCACGTAGATCTCTGTCAGAGGTACACACCATAGATAACCTACATTTAGATCCGCAGTAGCAAGAAGCATTTTTCGGATTTTTACGACCTCGCGCAGTAAACAAATGAATGGGTGGACGAACATGCGCACTTAAAAGCCGTGGCAAAATACAAACACCGGCACCCCGTACCCTTCGTCCGCGGTCTGACCGTGACGCTCATTAGCTACGGTACTAACAGAAAACCAGATCGCCGTCGACAAATTCTTTTCGATAATGCGGATAGTTTGTTTGGCGCCAGGCGCGTTTACCCTCAACCGGCTTGCGCACAAACCGGTTTTTCGCCCATGAAATGTAAACTTTTGTTTCGCGAAGGTTATAATATTGGCAATCCATCGAGAATAGTGGTAAAGTTCGCCCAGTGAAACGAGCCAGACGACGCAAGAAGGCAGGGAAAATAATAATTGTGCATTATCGAGTCTAATCAGAGGCGTGCGAATAAATGATTGCTAAACAGTTTAAATATGATGAAAAATATGTAAGCAATAATTTATTTTTAAAAATGTAGTGAAAATTGCCAAGATCTAAATATTTTTAATTGTAATGAGAATAGCATCTCAGTAATATAATTAATAGCATTAGTGACACTAAATTCATTTTAGACTTTCACTGTATTTATTTATAACTATTCACACAACGTTTTGGGTAGTCCTATCGCTGTCCTTTTTACAGTTTACACTCTTAAAAACGGACAGAGATAGGACTGTTCAAACGTTGGGTGAATATTTTTAATAAACAAAGGAAAGTCCGAATGTACTAACGCTAAAAAATTTTCTTTCGAAAATTGATCCTTTCGAAGTGGATTATTCGTACACTGTTAATAGAAACTACCGCATAAAGGGAAACGCGATCAAGTTTTCTTTTTAGAGGCAGTTTTAAAGTATTATTTGTTCCTTTCTCATCGCAAACTCTATAGATATTGGCAATTATTTCTCTGAATTGGCCATGAACAATTTTGCCTTTTAAAAAGGATTCTTTTTTCATAATTTTGACTGGCGTTAAAAATAGTTTTTATAACCAACAAGAAATGTCTACGTAAAGATGGGTTTTCACGCTCATGCAATTTGCGCAAGTTGATTTGTGCAAATTAGACTAAACTATTACCTTTGTTTTTACAGTCAAGTCTATTTGCACAAATTTGTTTATCAGTAAACGATGGAGTACGACGACGAATTGTTAGCATGAGCTGGTGTTACTACTTACTTTCATATTTATTTAATAATAGAATAGAGCTTAATAAATTCCAAAAGAAACTTTTTCTTTCACTGATATTATTATTACCACAAAAAATATCAAATAATATTAAAGACCCATCAAACAGAAAACGATAAATAAATCATGCCAATACAACTATTATTTACTCACTACGCATGTCTTAAATTTGTATGTCGTTTACACGTTCATACATTTGCACCAACCGCATGCAAATTATCTGACCATCCAGATTTTACACAAGCCAAACCTTTTGCTTGCTCAAGTAAACGATTTTCGTTTACATGCTCTAATTTATTTGCACAAATTGGTATGCACAAGTCAATTTGCGCAAATTGCATGAAGCGTGAAACCCACCTTTAAGCTTGAAACAAGAACGGATTTATTTAGTTAATTTATTATTTAATTACATACATACTAAACTTAATTATTGAATGCGATACAAAATCAAAATACTAAATTAAATTACTACGTAATAATACCCACACAAAACCAAAATACTAAAAAATGTTAATAAGAAACAATACTTAAAAAGTACAATAAATTCCAAACCATTCCCCGTCTATATTGATGCGAGGCTCCACCTCTTTGGAGTGGTTATCTTGGTAGGGCTGCCTTGTTGTCGGAAATTAAGAATATAAAAATATTTTAAGGACGATATGAATATTAAAGCATAGTATAATCGGTTCCTCTAAGAAAATAGAGCAATAAAATAAAATATCTTTAGGGAATTAAAAATAAATCAATACCAAGGTGTAAACAAGTACTTTATAAAATATGAAATTTTATATTTAAAAAAGTGTAAAATAGGTTCTCAGCAGTAGGATGAAAATCTGGCAACATCTTAAAAGCAACTTCAGTTTTTTTCCGCATTCCTTCCATCCGGCTAGACTCAGTTGGCAAACTGTACACACATGATTCTTATAACTTACAAAACATCCCACCCAAATATAAATCAATTTTGAGAAAAAAAAATATTTTTTTGCCCTATAAAGGGTTAAGTTGGATTAGGTTCGTCTGGACAAACTTAATAATTTTCTTGTGTATAAGACTTTAATATAAATTATATCTAATTTATATTATTAAACCTTATTACAAGAAAAATACGCAAACAATCATCTTAGATTAGTCTGGGAATTTTGCCTTATTGGCAGATTTTTGGACAAAATATACAGGGTGTTACAAATTCTAGGGGCGCCATTAGAATCTCGGGAACAGTAAAAGATACAGGGCTGGTTAAAGTGGAGCATAGTTGCGCATATTAATGTCTAACAATATTTCGTTTTTAAAATTTAAAAATTAAGCACCGTTTCGAAAAAATCAAAAAAAAAAATTTTTTTTTATTATTATTTTCAGTTTCTTGAAAAAGCAATTTAAAACAAACGACACAATAGCATTGCCACTTTTTCTGTTCTATAAAATGATGTCATTAAATTTAAGACTTGACGTTTCGTCTTTAAGCCATCATCAACTTTGTTCTTTTTGATAAGCAAAATATTTATTTTTTAACGGTGTAAACATTCACACTTTTTGAGTGGAATCCATTGGGCTACTCAGATTTTAAAAATTATTTCTAGTATCGTTAAAAATATATAGAGCTTAGTTTTTTAAATATAAATTATAGCTGGCCATGATCTCAAAAAATTTTCCGCTCTTTCCAATGATATATTATTATTCATACTTACCGTTAAAATTGAGCGAGATATTTCAGTTTTTTAATTTTTGCTACAGTAGGCCATGGAAAAAAATCGGCACGTGTGAATGTCAGGTTATTAATTTATAATTTCTATCAGTAACTGATTGGAATTCTGTTTTATTTGAGAGTATTGCAAAAATGTATGAAAATTACGAGAAAGTTAACATGTTAAAGTGCTATTTCCTGTCTGGTGAAACTTCCGAGGCCGCAAGTAAATTATATTTGACTAGATTTCCTGAATGTCGTCATCCAAATAAAAGACTCTTTCAAGTTCTGAAATCAAATTTAACTAATTACGGAAGTTAAAGGAAGCCAAGGCCAAGAACGTATGCAGTTAATGATGAAAGTGAAATTCAGAAACTAAATATATTAAGTGAGGTTTTAGACCATCCTAACACGTCTTATCTAGTAAAAGAAGAATTTCGGACTTACATTGTCTTTATTAATTTATTCACACAAAATTTCGGGCAGTACTATCTCTGAGGTGTCGAACATAAAACCTCCCACTTTTTTAAAGTCGGTAAAAAAAAACTATCCAGAGCGAATTGAGAACCCCTTTCATTTCTTAAAGTCGGTAAAAAATATTATTGCCATTTTTTAACAGAAAAAATATCGACCATATTTTTGATACTAGTAGGTGTGCTTAATAAGTAAGCCATTGTCTAAAGCAATTAATTAACTTTGAAGTATATGCGCCAACGAGTCCTGAAATTCTCCTTCATGAATGGTCCTGAAAGCGCGTTTCAGTTGCGTGTTTGACGCTGAAACCGGACGCTTCCGAGCTGCCTGAAAAATCAGCAGGTATCTGAAAAGTTTACGCGATTCGTGCGAATTTTCTTTATTGAAGTTTGAAACTTTAATTAATGAGAAAGTTTCATTATACTTTTTAAACAATTGGTAAGGCATATTTTTTTTTGACACTTGACTATTGAAAATTAAATGGGATTTTTTCGGACACTGTTGTTTTTGTGACTAAATTTGTTTTCTATGGATGCTCTACATATGATCCAAGTTTTTAATAGGGTAAATATGTTAATGTATTTCCATTGTAATTTTATTTATAGGGTTTTATACAGTGTTATCTATAAAAAAACTTCATTTGAATTTTCAGTGTGTCTATTTAACTTCGCAACGTCATAAAAATATTTTTATTATTAACTTCGTGCAAATAAGCAATTCCCCATAAAAATTTTTCGCAGATTAAAACCAAAGTGCTATAATCAATAATACTTTTGTTTTGGTAGTCATACAAGGTTTCTTTATTTTTAACCATATTACAAATTAAAAAGCAAAATGTTAGGGATTAAACATATTGTTTAAATATGCAAATTTATTTATTGTATTCTTTTACGTTAAACTTCTTTCTTTGTGACAAAGCTTCGCTCTTTTGACCATTCTTGTTTCCTTTACATAATATATGTGCAGTAATGTACAATCTTAAATTTATACCGTTATCGCACATAAAAAATGTTTCTTGTACATGTAAATAAGTTTGCATATGTAAAAGTTATTTTTAATCCTAAACATTATTTTAATGAGCCATTTGCATACTGTTAAAAATGACGGTATATTCCTCGAATAAAATTAACAGCTTTTCTTAGATACCTCACAAACCAATAAAACATCTCGATTTGGTTTGGATTTAAGTTGTCTTAGAGGTCGGATAAGACTATTAGTAGTATAAAATTGTTTTTTTAGTCTATACAGGGTGACTCAAAAAAAAAAGTGAGACGTGTATCAAAAGTTATATTTTTTTAAATACGAACACCCTATATTTTATGACGGTTTTATGATTCTACTTTAAAAATAACCTGCTTGTTATAAGTGTCTAATTTTATTTGCTTTGTGATATTTGATTTTTTGAAAATGCAGAGGTAAAATTAAATTGATTTGCCTAACATTTTTAACATTTTAAACTTTAAAATGTGTAACAAGATTAGAAAAAGTCCGCCATATCATACGTAGGTCAAATCAAGATCAAACATTGTACAGGGTGATCAAGAAATAATTTTAATTTTTAAGAAAATGGAACGATTGAACAGGTATATAAAGTCTTTTGCACACATGTATGATTATCTACCAGACACCTATGCTCATTCTTTATTTTGGTCAGTTATATTAGAAACTGCAATCTCAAAATGTAAGCTGTTGTATACGTGTGAGCCATGTCCAAGCAAGACTGCGGATTGTACAAGATACAGCAACATGCAAAACTTCAAGGTAATGTGTGAGTGACTACCGTTATGACCTATGATCTGGTAATATCACTATGTCTGATTAGTGCTGATCCTTGACTTAAGGCTACAAAGTTCATAAAAGTATCCTTATTTTTCGTAAGAAAGCGAGAAACCATTACACTTCAGTTAAAACACTTTTATATAATATTTATAACTATGATGGATATAACAAAAATAGTTATTAAAAAATATTCATCGCCGGGAGTACTACGTATGAATGACCTTTACCTCTCGCATTGTAATTAAAGGAGTCCGGTATGGTTAATAACGATAACGATCATGTTTGCGTTACTGCGCAATCTCAGAATAACGTTAACCACAACGGAATTGCAAAATAAGGGGTGCAAATGTCTCTACTACTGTCATCAAGATTAAGAGCGTGTACCTAATTTTACCCGCAAATTTTAGATCAATCGGTCGTCAGGAAGAGGATCAAACTCCAACAACCAGATTTGACCCAAATAAATAAAAAAACAAATAATAAAATACAAACAAAACAGGCCAACTTAAGTAAAACCGTTTAAACACAATATTTCCCGCTTCTTTTCAATCTCCGGCTTAAAAAGAAGCAATTTTAAAAACATGGCTTCTTTGACGACACGAGTCAATCATAAAATTTCTTGATATTTGCTTTCTTAGCTCTTTGAAGTGCGCGCCGATAAAGGCAGCTGTAATTTAACACAAAAATATGGCTTTTATTTCTTCTTTAAAAAAATATTTATATTTTATTTACTAATAGTTTTGATCTTTGTCTGTTAATTAAGGATCTGATGCGAACATAATGTTCCGTATGATTTAGCGGACTCGACTAATGTTAATTTTGGGTTAAATACGTATTTAACATATGGAAATTCAGAAATATTATTCATTAAACTTGTAAATACATGTTAACTATATTATCAACTGACTGTTTAAACTTAAAAATTTTCATTCTGAAAAGTAGCCTCAGCAAAACTAATCTTGCGCTTTACGGAACGTCAGGCGGTGTCAAAGTTTCTTTATGAGAAGGGGTTTTAGACATAAGCAAGACCGGTGATAGCTTTCTTGTCAGGACGTGAGGGCAGTGAGAATTACGATTCCGGCTGGCAGTTCTGTTCAAAGTTGGTAGCATTATCAGCTGATGACAGAGTCGTGCTCTCTGTCGAAGCTTTGTTTGGTAAAAACTGTGTGGAAATTTGCCATTTTCATTTTGGTTGTATATTTTGCAAGAGATTTCCAGTTGTTACATGTCTTTGGTTAAGTTTAGAGACTTCACATATTATTGGTTCGGACTCGTGTTTATTTCAGAGATTTGGATAGTGTTTAGTCGAATAAGTTTTCAGTCATCCGTAGTTTTTATGTACATATGAATACTTCGATGAGTGTCCGCTAATTAATGGTACACAGAAAAACCACAGATTTCTTATGCGAAAGTACTCCATTTAGGATTTAAACAAACATACCTATATCCAAAAGTTAATGATAAGTGAAGATACGGTGTTAAAGGGATATAAATATTTTTTATTCATGAATTTCGATAATTTCTGATATGTTTTAAACATTTTAATAAAACTCGGTATCCAGGAGTTTTTAGCTATCAGCTATTTATATCTGAGCAGTTGTAATTATAGCTAATACGATGTTATTGAAGGTACATACATACTTTCGCGCACTGAACAACTAAAACGTGAATACCTTAAAAACGGTTGTCAAGACCGATTCTTACTAAGTATACCTTTTTGTGCAGAAAGCATAGAGAAGCTTACTAGTTTACATACATACAGAGTAGTAACAAAAAATTGGGTAGTTTTTAGAGAATTTTAAATAGTGTAGCCCTATCGCCCTCTAGTCTACACACAAAAATTCATGTTAGCTCTGAAAAGCCACCAAAGCAAGTTTAAAAACTCCGAGATACCGTTTTAGTTAGATATTTAAAAAGGGGAACAAGTATCCAAATAAATTTATTTTTCTTTTTTACTATGCCCTCCTTATTATAAACTTCTTTGGATATTAGGTGAGTTTGGTTAAATCTTAATATTTTGGCATAAGGCATCTGTGGTGGTTTCACCAGTAGTGCCATTCCATTAGCAGGACAACATGTCTGAGAACGTTTTAAAATGGTTTTTGGACTTTTACGGAACCATGGAAAAATGTTTTGCTCTGCCAAGGTACCTCTCATCGTCCTGTCGTCGCTTTGATAATTTTCTTTAATTTTCAATATTTAAACCACATTTATGTTTTGTTTTAGGTTATGCCTATTAAAATAATCCAATAAATTTTGTTTACAACATACAGTTCTTTTTTCTCCTTAATTCTACGCCACTGATCGCCCTAAAATCAAACATGGCCGAAAATGGCCCGGACTTGACGTCACAGCCGCGCTAGCTAACATGGCGAATGTCGTGACCTGTCTCATCAATCGACTTTGCGTATGGTTTTCCAAACTTGTTGTATTGGTTCTTTTCTAATAATACAGGGAATAAAGGATTTTGTCTGGCACAATTCGGCAGGAGTTATTTTTATCACAAATAGATTACATAATGGACCAGGCCCCCGACGTATTGCTGCTGTGAAATCCTTGTTTTGCGGCCAACGAAAGAGAAAGAGGTCCGAGAGAGAGATGGAGCCAATTACGGCAAGAAAGCCCGGCAAGCAAAGGTTTTAAAATGGGTCTGGGTTTAAAGTATATCATTTTCAGAACATTGTGCTTATTTGTTAAAATTTTTAGACTTCTTATAAATAGGTTAATGAATTTTTAGTACATTATATACATATTTTTTTAACTATATAATTCTGTAAAGTTATTTTGCTACTATTTTGGGTGTTTTTAGATACCGCTTACTTCAATCTTTAATTTACTAAATATTTTTGTTTTAAGTATATTAAAAACATTCGTTTGTCCCTTTGTCTAATGTAGTTTTTAGTGATTTAAACGTATATTTTGTGTTAAAGTAGCTATAAAAAATAAAGAATTAAACAAAGTATTTAGGTTTTGAAAATTTTTTTTTAGTATATGCGGTTTTTTATTGAACTTATAACACCAGTAAATAATAAATAATAAATTTTATCTACTTAAATATAATAAATGAAAAATATTATCTAAACAATGTGCACTTTTTGTGGTGCCTACCTGTGAAATTACGTAGTGTCGCCTTTTTTTTCCACCTTTGCAGAGCAATTTATAGCTGCACAATGAGTGAACCATATTAAACACAACAAACCAGTAGTTAAAAAAATTTTGATCACAATTAACTTTAGAACACAAGAAATCACTTCTCTTTAAATCCAACCGCTTTCTAACGTGCAAAACGAATATACCTAACGCGTTCTTTGCCGTAATTAGCTCCATGTCTCTCGCACCGCTCTGGCGCGTCAATAAGCGATCGCGAGGGCCGGTCCATTATGTTAGAAACTTAAGGGGTGATCTACTTGACAAAATAAGGGTAGAGCTTCATATATTTTTTCAAAAATGTCATTCGTTTTCGAGTTACAAGCCGTCAAAGTCTTAATTTTTTTATTTTGGTTTCTTCGCCATATTGCATTTATTTTTTAACCAATCCAGTTGATATTTGGCACACAAATCGAGCTTTGCAGATTCTAAAATTTTAAGACAAAAGTATTTTTAAATACCGCCAGAGGGCACTTTACCTAAAACTTAAAAATTTATTTACATCATAACTTTTTATTTTGACAGATATCCTGCAAAGCTGGCGGCGCCATATTTATGAACCAATCAAAAACATAAAAAAATAAAGGTACTCTTTATTAAACTCGATAAAACCTCACCGTTTAGGCACCAATACGCATCAAAATTTTCGTCAAATTTCAATCCAGAATTACCTACATACATACATTATTTAGGTTTAGAATTTAAAAATTTGTAGCCTTAGAGATTCTAAAATTTTGACATTAGATGTTAAATATGTTTGTTTTGTAATTCAAATTAAGAAGAAATCTAAAAAATAAAAACATTTAGATCCTGCCGTTTTTCATAAAATAACGCGATGGGAAGAAAATCGTTTCCCGTAAAATTGGCGAATGTCGCTTACGATGTTTTGTAAAAAACGCATCGATATATCCTATTCTGAAATAATAAAATTTAATAATCTTATGGATACTGGGTCCATTTATCGGGGATTTTATTTTTATTAAATTTTGCGTATATCCTCACTCTAACTGATCGGGCCGACTGCTCGTCAGCGACTGCTATCAATTTCTGATGGTAATCATATTAGCAAAGCGACATCGTACTACTTTCGCCATCTGTTGGCTCGTGTAGGCACTAAAAATTTTTAGGTACGCTGAAATCTCACTTGTGGAGTTCTACAAATCGACACCAGATTCGGATTCAGCGACCCCAAAAACATAATGATTTCATGGTCTAGTCTTTCGGACTATCAACTTTCATTTTTTGTGGGGCTGTATAATCTTTCAGGAACGGGGCCTTGCAAGTACAGGGTGTCTGGATTTCGTTGTAATTGCAGGGTATCTTAGTTATTATAAGAGATAGAGACTTGCGGTTTTCGCAAACTGTCGCTACTTTTTATAAAACAAAAGATGACACTAAAAGATATTTTATGGCTCTCTTAGTTTTCGACAATGTGAAATTAATTTTTTCCCATTTTTAAACCTCCTCGTATTTCAGTTGTAAGGTATAAACTTTCCAACAAAAGTTAAAAAATTATGTTTTTCGAGATATGATCTGAACTTATGATTTTTTTATGGATCACCCTGTGTATTTCTTATTCATTAAATTATAGAGGATTAAAGCTTTTTAAAAATATATAATACCTGGTAGTTATCTTTTATTTTTAGATCCTATTTAATGTTTTTAATTTTAAAATTGAATTTTGCATAGTGGGCCATGATATAGATTTATAATTAAAAATAAAATTTGCCCTAAGTTCATAATTTCTTTACATTTAACAGCAAAATCTGGGTTATAATTTTTTATTTTATATTTTGTTCTGTTCAGCATCCCTATTCACCCTCGGTTCTACAAGTTTGTTTACTTAATAATTTGTATAAAACTAAATATTTTTGATCAGCGCCACTGTGCTTACTGAAAACAGTGTCCAAAATTAGTATGTATCCATAATTTATAGAAAAACACAAGGTTAGTTTATATTTATAAGGTTGCGACATATCCTCAACTTTTAGGCGGTTCGTGGTGGGGGACGCAAGGAAGGGCACTTCTCGGAGAAAAGTTGGCAAGACTGGGTAAAAATCAAAGCTGAAGATCAATCCAGTGGCCCTACAATTTCGCATTTAATTTTGCGTTGTTTTGGAAGTGATATTTGTTGAAAGATGTAATTCCAAATGTTTTTTATTTAAAGTAAAAGAATTTACAACTTAATAACAATTAAAAACTGTAGTGTAAACGGTTGTTCTACTAATACAATAAACTGTATATCTCCGGCACTGTACAACATGGCCGAAAAATGGGAGATGTGACGTCATAACACGTCAAAGCAATATGGCCGAATGTCGTGACCTTATATAGATCGACTTTGGAACAACATTTGTTTTTAAAGAAATTACTAGAAAACCATGTATGAATCTGATACATTCAAAATTTAAATTTCAATATTAATTTTGGTAACGGTTTTACAAACAATGTTTTACTTTTTTGTCTGAAATCAAATTTTAAAGTTTTTTTTTCTTAAACCATGAATATACCGGGTGACAACAAGATCACTTCCCAAGCAGCAAGCTGACGTCTTATTGACGTCTCTTTTAGTTATTTTTGGTCACATTTGGTTAGCAAAGACGTCATAAGATGACGACAAAATGACGTTAAATTGACCTCCCTAAGTCACAGACAAAAGACGTCCCGTTAATGACGTCATAATGACGTCTTTAAGATGACAAAAATTGACGCATATACTTTTTTTTCAAAAGCTAAATTGATATGATATTTTATTTGAAAATTGAAATAGGAAAAACTCCTGACTGCTTGCAATTTTCTTACAAGCAAGTAATGCAAGATGCAAGGTCGCATCTATCAGGATACTGTCCTACCTGGAGATGCAGATTTTCACACTAGGCGAAGATATTTCTTTCAAAGATGATGTTGAATAAACGTAGTAGTTTATTGTCCATTACGCCATCTATCGGTAGAGTTTTTTCCTATTATAATTTTGTAAAATTATTAGTCTTATTTTTTGTCATATGATATTTCGGTTGGATTTTGACACAAATCATATGTCACAAAATTTTTCTGGCGGGTTTTCTAAACATGACGTCATTAGATTTTTATGAGCTAGTATGACGAAAAATGACGTCACTTCAACGACGTCAAAAACACGTTAATTAAATGACGTTAAAATGACGTCATAATTTTGGTCTGATGACGTCCTATGACCAAAAATGACTTAAAAATGACGTCATAATAACGTCAGCTTGATGCTTGGGTTTCTACAAAGTCGATTGATGAGATAAGGTCACGACATTCGCCATATTGGCTAGCGCGGCTGTGACGTCAAATCGGGCCATTTTTGGCCATGTTTGATTTTAGGCAGATCAGTGGCGTAGAATTAAGGAGAAAACAAAAAAGAACTGTATGTTGTAAAGAAAATTTATTGGATTATTTTAATAGGCATAACTTAAAACAAAAAAATAAATGTGGTTTAAATATTGAAAATTAAAAATTATCAAAGCGACGACAGGACGATGAGGTACCTGGCTGAGCAAAACATTTTCTATGGTTCCGTAAGTCAAAAACCATTTTAAAAACTTTGTATACAGGGTGTCCGCTAATGAATGGTACACAGAAAAACCACAGATTCCTTATGCCAAAATATTAAGATTTAACCAAATATACCTAATATCAAAAAGTTTATAATAAGGAAGATACGGGAGGTGTCTTAGTAAAACAGTATCTAGGGGTTTTTAAACATTAGCTTTTCAGATCGAATATTTATTTTTGTGTGTAGATTAGAGGGCGATGGGTACACTATTTAAAATTCTCTAAAACTACCCAATTTTTGTTACTACTCTGTATGCATGTAAACTAGTAAGCTTCTCTATGCTTTCTGCACAAAAAAGGTATACTTAGTAAGAATCGGTCTTAACAACCGTTTTTAAGGTATTTACGTTTTAGTTGTTCAGTGCACCCGAAAGTATGTATGTACCTTCAATAACAACGTATTAGCTATAATTACAACTGCGCAGATATAAATAGTTGGTATCTAAAAACTCTTGGATACCGAGTTTTATTAAAATGTTTAAAATATATCAAAAATTATCGAAATGCATGAATAAAAAATATTTATATCTCTTTAACCCCTATCTTCCTTATTATTAACTTTTGGATATAGGTATGTTTGTTTAAATCCTAAATGGGTATTTTCGCATAAGAAATCTGTGGTTTTTCTGTGTACCATTAATTAGCGGACACTCATCTGTATCATATGTATATAAAAACACGAATGACTGAAAACTATTCGACTAAACACTATCAAAATCTCTAAAATAAAACGAGTCCGAACCAATAATATGTGAAGTCTCTAAACTAACCAAAAACATAACAACTGGAAATCCTTGCAAAATATACAACCAAAATGAAAATGGCAAATTTCCACAGTTTTTACCAAACAAAGCTTCGACAAGGCACGACTCTGTCATCAGCTGATAATGCTACCAACTTTGAACAGAACTGCCAACCGAAATCGTAATTCTCACACCCTCACGTCCCTGACAAAAGCTATCACCGGTCTTGCTTATGTCTAAACCCCTTCTCATAAAGAAACTCTGGGTTTCTAGCTGCCATGTTTTATTTCTTTATCTGAATAAGTGAATTCGATGTTCCAATCTTGCAGAGTAGATCCCTGAAGATTCCTCGTGCAATCGAGGGCGAAACGTCGGTAAAGGATTTTAATATGACGCGATCCAAACCCAAGAACCAAAATGCCTAAGAGCTCTTATTTAACACACTTTTTGTGGTTTATTTAGGTCAAATAAATGCCTATTTTTAAAAATAACAGCACACACTCCTGTATGTAAATTGCAGTCACAGTCAGTAACTTAACTGCTTAAATTTTCCCCTGCATGTTTCCAGTAGATTTAATCCCAGGATTATTTTTAACGTATTAAGGTTAATTTATTTCACCACCTGAAAATCAGGCAAAATTACATCTGGTACGTTATTGCGGTTGGTTGGTTTAGGCGATTATTCTGTCCTTTCACTTAATCATTGTTTAGTCTTAGAAAGTTAAATGTTTTTTTGTCTCAAAGGGTTAATTGTATTCTGTCGAAAACACAAGCTACCATTAGAACTTAAATGATAACTCATTCATTTAAACTAAATTATTTTATACAAAGTGATAAAATGCGTTAATATTTATTTTTCCTACGACCACATGTGAAAATAGCAAACAGCACACTATTTTAATGCATAAATAAATTAAGAGTAAAAATCTATTGTTAAAACAAGCTTATATTTGAATGCATGAAAAAGAATAAAATAAACTTTTGTTTAAAACGTTTACTATAAAAATTTAACTTCACACAACTTGGTATAATATGAATTTAATAAAAAAATTCTTGTCTAACATTGGTATACTTGGTAAATATCGATAACCTCTTAAAATAACAGACGTTTTTTGGCCTCCTTATGGTTATCGTTATTAAACACAACGATTACAGCAGCAGTTTTAGACAGAGATTTTGCAGCCTCTTCGAATAAATTTATCTTGCGTCTGCGCTTTCGACACATAAGCTTATTTTTACCTGTGGTTCACCGATTTTAAAGTACGAAAAATCAGTACTTACTTTTATTCTCCATAAGTTATATATTAATATTTAAATATATGCAAATAATTCTCTTGATTCTGTTATTTTAGCAGATAGTAACAATACAGTATAAGCAAAACACAAAAAAGTAAGGTTAGGTTTGGTAGTCGAATAAAAGCAAGTGTGCCAGATTGTAACATGTAAATAGATTACTTGATTTAAAACGTCCTTAAAAATGCAAGTCCGTTTTAATTTCTTACACTATTTTATTTTTTCTTACTGCTGTGGATTTTTCGCTAATTAGAGCCTATGTATCAATGATATTTTAATTAATACGGCATTAAAATGTCAACCTTCTTAAAATAATTGATATTAGGCATTCCACAATCCGACAACCACGCAGTTTAACAATAACGATAACGATAACGATAAGCTCTTCGGTATTCATCCGTGTTTACACCGGAAGGACCAAATTTTTAGTTCGAGGTCTAAATGACGTCACGCGTACTTTATTCACGGTGTAAACACTTGAGTATTAAAATTTGCTACTCCAGTTCAGTCCGTCTCAAATGGGGGTGACCAAATATGATTTTCTTTGGTGTAAACACGTCGGACTTTTTTAGTGGACCAAAATGACAGCCTTGATCTTTGACAGTGCGCATTTCGACGAAAAAGACGTTGAATTTCGGTCTTCCCCTAATAATTTTGTTGTTTGTTTATATTTTTTAATTTTTGTTGATATTTAACCAAAACTGTTTTTCAAATGGAATTTAAAAGCGATACAGTTTTAAAAGATAAAAAACGAGGTTAGGTTCTGGTCATATGCTCAGCTGTCATTTTGGTACTAGGATTAAACGTGAATTAAATTGATCCATAAACTAAGTAGGTATAAACACTAGTGAACTAACAAAAATAAGTCCTGGGTTTAGTCCACGGATCTAATTGGTCCTCGCGGTGTAAACTAGGCACCCTCTCACTCCACCATCTCAGGTTCCCAAACCAATCTCTCAACCCGATTCTTGGAAAGCAAACGCACGCCGATGCAGATATCTCTTCACAGGATCCCAATTTGATATTGGATTGGGGCGCCAAAATCTCGTTCAATTTAATGCATCCAAAACACAATCGTGTTCCTTGTCGCGAAAAATCATCAAACACTCATCCTTTGCTTATGAGTGGCCAGGTTTTGCAGAGCGGGGACACATTTAACCTTGTGGGCGTCACATTTGAGAATAACCTTAACTGGCATAAACACATTGTATCTATAGCCACCGCGGCTTCAAAAGCTTGGATTTCTTTTCCGAGCCAAAAAGTATTTTTCTCCTTCCAATTTATACACTTTGTATGTGTCCCAAATTCGACCCTCTCTGGAATATTGTTCTCATGTCTGGGGAATGGCATCCCCTACAACCCTCAGCATTCTTGATGCCATTCAAAGAAGGGCTGTTCGTCTTATTAATGATCCTTTACTTACTCAAAGACTTTCTTCTCTTGCCCATCGTCGAGCTGTGGGAGATCTATCGCTCTTCTATAGATACTTTTACGGCTTCTGCTCCGACGAATTATCCAGTATAGTCCCTCCTCTTGCAGCTCCCAACAGAGAAACTCGTGGTGCCGCGCGTATGCATCCCTAAGTACGGTTCAATTGGACAGGCCCCGAACTTCCCATTTCGTTCGTTCTTTTATCCCTAGGAAGCCTTCTAGACTGTGGAACCTACTGCCAGCGGAGGTCTTTCCTTCCTCCCCCAAATCTTCAAGTTTTTAAGTCCCGTGTTAACAAACTTCCTCTTATCCTGCTTAAGACACCCACGGTACGTTAGTATTTAGGCTTTCAACCTTCATATGCGGATTGTCAAAGATAAAAGAATGTCATGCGCTGTTTAAAGCGTGAGCGCCCTTGCACATTTGTGTTGCGTACTAAGTTTGTCACCTGCGAAGCCACTGTCTTAACTTGTCTTCCGAGACACACGTTGAAAAAGTTAACTCTTTTGGCAGTTTGTCGTTGTATTTTGTAGGTAACAAGCCATTACCAGTTTTAATAAATGACTTTAAAATCAAATTCCAGTTGCTGAAGTAAAGGTTTTAGGCACACTACAGCACCACAGTTAATTATAATGAGTATAAGAATGTTTAAAACTTTAAGAAAAAGGTATGCCATAACATGCGGCTTAGATTATAGTTTAGTTACTATAATAGAAAAACAACATTAATTGAAAAGACAGAAGCCTTTTAAGAAAAAAAAATAGTTATTTTGTACCAAGGGCGTAAAATAGCACATTTACGCCCGCGGCTGAGAGTTGTTGCCTGAGCTCACGCGAGGGCAACAATCAGCTGTGAGCGTAAAAGTGCTTTACACCAGAGGTGCAAACAATATTTTTACGACTGAAATTAGCAACTAAATGTAAATAAATTATCCGAGAGAGAGATTTGCTGCTGGGCCTTCCTTGTCTATCTTCAAGGAAGGCAAAACGCAGATGGCGCGTGAGTCGACTCCCTATCGTTTGGCCCGCCAAATTCAAATTATATAGCTGTGCTATTTTTGCTCCTAATGTTAGGTACTTGTTTTTGTTTCCTAATAGTATCATAAAATATTGGGGTTTAGTTCAATAATTACACACCTTTATTAAAAATGTCATTTATTTGGTTTTTATAAAGATTTTTTCTTACAGATAACCATGTCAATATTACCTAAATTATATTGTTGAAAAGCACAAATTTAATATATACACTGTGATCACTAATAAAAGTCAATATTCAAAGTCCAATTAAAGATAAAAACCACGAAACACACAATAAATAACAGAAAATGTAAACAAACTGTCCCAACAAATCGGCCATTGAAAAATATCAAACACAAATATTAATCATTTCGTCGTGACTCGTCTCAGGCAACGTTGTCAAGTTAAAAATATTCGATTCATGGTATATTTTCTTTCTCTTAATTAGATGTGAGCCAAAAGGACATTAAAGTTTACATGCAGAAATTGTAAACAACTTGACAAACCAGGGCAAAAGCGGATGATTGCTCCATCTACGATAGCCTGCCATGATGAAAGACAACAGACATATTTATTGAACTTGTTAAACCATAATTTTCCTGTCTATAACTAAATTACATGGTTCCAGCAGGATGGAGTAAAGTCACACACGTCTAATGGGTCTCTGCTCACGAGTTTGTAAAATTATCTAGGCAAATTAATCTCGATAAGAGGTGGCCCTACGCAGTACTGATTTGACTTCTACAAAAAAATTGTGGGGGTTTTCTCATATCTAAAGTCTACGTTAATAAACCAACTTCCCGGTGCAATTTAAACAAATTATTCGCTACGAAATGGGAGCCATCTTGAAGCCTACCTGCCAATCCGTCATCGGATTTTATTGTTAAATTGAACGAATGTCGCAAACGCTACAACATTTGGACGGCATTATTTTTAAATAAATTTTCAAAGAATGTATTTTATTATTAAATAATAAAATTTCAATCAATGGCTTATTTGATCCTTTATCGATTTTAAAAATATATATTTTTTTTGAAACACCTTGTATATTGGTTTCAAAATTATGCGCGATTAAAAATAGGTCAAAATATAGTTAGACAACCTCTATCAACAGTATGTTGGTATACTAATATCAATATTTCCTTTGAGAGAGCTATAAGCAAAAATTCCATTTTAAATACGTTAGAAAATAAACATTTAAATAAAATTTATTGAAATAAATAAATAAAATTGAATGGAATGGAAAGAAAGAAGAAGTAATTTTTCAGTGTTATCCTTGCTGATGTTTTCTTTTTGATTTCGGTGACAGGGAAATGCTTTTTGACAATGACAAATTACTGTGTGCAGCTTTTGTTTAGACCGTAGGTCTAAAAATAAGACAAAACAAGGATTTCCTCAAATTTCCTGTTCCGTAAGAAAATTTTCCAGGTAACATAGAATATTTTTACCCATTTTTTTCTTGGTTTTTAAGAAAAAATATTACAAAGTTTACGGTATAATAAAAGTATAGATTTAGAATTTTTACACTATTACAATTTAAAATAACTTCTTTTGTATTATTTTTTTCGAAAATCTCTTTTTATTAATATATCCACTATAGTGTTTATTTTCAAAATGGCGGTCAAGAAATTTCTTTAAAAAAACTAAGTAAAAAGAGTTTCTGGTAATCCAGACAGATATCGTCAGGTCCGGCAATAGGATTGAACTGTTTTGAAAAGATTGCCATGGAAATGTCGTTTTTTTTGACAACCGTCAAATAGTGATAAAACGGAAGTTTTCTGTTGGAAATTTTGTGTTACAATGGCAAATTGGCCAAACAATTAACGAATCTTTGCTGTAGAATCGTGTATCCTGACGCAGTTCATTATGCCGATTCTGAGAAAATTTTGACGCGAATTTTATTTGCCAGTGCGTGCTAACTTTCCAAAAGAAATTAAATTTTAAGATGGGTAAGAAATTGTTTTCCACTCATCCCCAAACACTTCACCAACTGAAAAAAAAATTCGTGAAGAGATACATTTGATAACCATGAACGTGGATTTATTAGAGACATTTTGCACCTCTTAAAATAACAGACGTTTTTTGGCCTCCTTGTGGTTATCGTTATTAAACATAACGACTACAGCAGCAGTTTTAGACAGAGATTTTGCAGCTCTTCGAATAATTTTATCTTGCGTCTGCGCTTTCGACACATAACCTTATTTTTACCTGTGGTTCACCGATTTTAAAGTTTACGAAAAATCAGTACTTACTTTTATTCTCCATAAGTTACATATATTGATATTTAAATATATGCAAATAATTCTCTTTGATTTTGTTTTTCAAAGTAGATGTAACAATACAGTATAAGCAAAACACAAAAAGTAAGGTTAGGTTTGGTAGTAGAATAAAAGCAAGTGTGCCAGATTGTAACATGTAAATAGATTACTGATTTAAAACATCCTTAAAAATGCAAGTCCGTTTTAATTTCTTTACACTATTTTATTTTTTCTTACTGCTATGGATTTTTCGCTAATTAGAGTCTATGTATCAATGATATTTTAATTAATACGGCATTAAAATGTCAACCTTCTTAAATAATTGATATTAAAAATTCTACAATCCGACAACCACGCAGTTTAACAATAACGATAACGATAAGCTCTTCGGTATTCATCCGTAATTAAAGGAGTCCGGTATGGTTAATAACGATAACGGATCATGTTTGCGTTACTGCGCAGACTCAGAATAACGTTAACCACAACGGAATTGTAAAATAAGGGATGCAAAATGTCTCTATTATTAAGCAAAATGAAACAATTTACCTTAAAATAAATAATATAAAAGGATGTTAATCTTCCTGTGTAAAATTCGATTAAACGCAAATAGGGGGAGAGGTAAAATGACTGCCCTAGGAAAAAAAATGTATGGCCAAATGACAACATTTTTTCAAAACACTGTATCTTCAAAACAAAATAAGTTAGCCATAATTTGCTTCTACCACTGAATTTGCTTTAAAAATCGAAACCGTGCAAACAGGGTGGCCCACCATATTCGACACGTGTCTGTAGCTGGATAACCATGGGGTTTTTAAAAAAGTAAATACTGGAACATATACAGGTCGGATAAGACCACAGTATAAAATTATTTTAGTCTATACAGGGTGTCTCAAAAAAAGTGTGACGTATCAAAGTTATATTTTTTAAATGGAACACCCTATATTTTATGACGGTTTTAGATCTCTACTTAAAAATAACTCAAGTTTGTTTATTAGTACTAAGTGTCTAATTTTATTCGTTTTTGTGATATTTGATTTTTTTGAAAATGCAGAGGTAAAATTAAATTGATTTTACTTTTAACACTTTTAACACTTTAAACTTTAAAATGTGTAACAAGATTAGAAAAAGTCTGCCATATCATACGTAGGTCAAATCTAAGATCAAATATTGTACAGGGTGATCAAAAAATAATTTCAATTTTTCAGAAAATCAAATAGCCATATCTCTCTTTATTTTAAATGGAACACCCTGTATTTTTTACGTCACATGATGACAAATAAAATACTCTTTCAAATGGTGTATAGGTTGCCTATACCTATCTTTTGTGCTTTTTTAGTAAAATCTGTTTTCTACAAATTTTTAGTCCAAATGTTTATATTAAATTAAATGTTGGCTGTGACATAGCAGCCATTAATATTTTTCTTTAAGAAAAAAACGAACGACCATTTATTGATGACTAGTGTTTTAGTCAGTTTAAAAGAAATTTCAATGATTTTAAATAAAACCTCTTCTACAACAACAAGATGATATAATACTGGTAGGATGTGAAAAAAAATGATATGTTTTAGTCTAGAGTTAGTCCTGGAAAAATATTCCAGGAGAAACCATCTGATAACCTCAATAGTTGCATTAAAATTTGACTTGACAGTGATAATGGATAATGGAAGAAACTAGGAGTTATAGGTCACAGAATGTCGTCATAACTGACCAGAGGCGTTATAAGGATTGTTTAAAACACAAGTTTTATCATTACCACACACTCAGCTGAAATAAGTGTTATTGGAAGCAGCATTATAAGCAACTAATGAATTTTTTTCTGTGAATTTTAAAAATAGTGGCAGATAATACAAAATCTTTTAATTTTGTGCTTTTTTCCAACAAATTTACATTTTGCAATAACGGCTTAGTAAATAGGCATAGCTATATCACAGCCTACTTACATTTAAATAGACATTTGGAATAAAAATATGTTAAAACGGAATTTACTTAAAAAGTATAAAAAAGATAGGTATAGGCAACCTATACACCATTTGAAAGAGCATTTGGTTTGTCATCATGTGGTGTAAAAATACAGGGTGTTCCATTTAAAATAAGAGAGATATTGCTATTTGACTTTCTAAAAAATTGAAATTATTTTTTGATCACCCTGTATAATCTATGATCTCTGATATGACCTACGTATGATAAGGCAGACTTTTCCTAATCTTGTAACAAATTTTAAAGTTTAAGGATTTTATATTGTTAAAATAAAGTTAATTTAATTGCACCTCTGCATTTTGAAAAAAATCAAATATCACAAAAACGAATAAAATTAGATACTTGGTACTATTACCAAACTTAAATTATTTTTTATGTAGAATCTAAAACCGTCATAAAATATAGGGTGTTCCATTTAAAAAAATATAACTTTGATACGTCACACTTTTTTGAGACATCCTGTATAGAGTAAAATAATTTTATACTGTGGCCTTATCCGACCTGTATATGTTTCAGTATTTACTTTTTAAAAACCCCATGGTTATCCAGCTACAGTGGATAGCCAATGCTTGTTACCTGCGCGAAACAAAAGTTACAATTCATGGGCGAAAAAATGAGTTTGTGCGCA
This sequence comes from Listronotus bonariensis, assembly GCA_014170235.1. Lineage (NCBI taxonomy): Eukaryota > Metazoa > Arthropoda > Insecta > Coleoptera > Curculionidae > Listronotus > Listronotus bonariensis. Next base: position 192,154 of record JACEGR010000715.1, on the reverse strand, counting down.
AGCAAATCGAAGGGGAACGCGCCTGGCGCCAAACGAAGTATCGGGCAGAATCATGTGAATTTATCGCCGCTTTTCCGTTTGAAGGACGTTGAGTCAGTACCGTATTTAAATAAATTTTAAAAATACAGTTACATCAAAAACGTCTAATACGCTATATGTCAATTGTTGCCGTATTTAAGAAAAAAAGTATTAAAAGCAGTCCCGGATCTAGGAGGGGTGGGGGGCAAACGGTGGTGTCTGCCACGGGTGACACCTTCAAGGGGCGGCAAATTGAAACATGGAATGTATAAGAAAGTGGCGATTGTAAGAGAGAAAGACCTTTTTTTGGTCGTCTTTTAATTTGCTTATTATACATAGGTATTTAAAAAGGAAGCAATTTTTTGCTCTTTAAATTTTTCTTAATAAAAGGCCGGGCGGGGCGGCATACGGCAAGTTTGCCCCTCGTTACAAAAATAAAGATCCGGGGCTGATTAAAAGAAAGTAAAATAAGTAAGTATATCAACTAAATGTATTACATAAATGTTAACAATGTAACTGAATTAATGAAATGTTATCACTTGATTTGCTACTCTGACAGTTTTCAATAATTAGAACGTAATAAGTATCTTTTAAATATTCTTAATAATAATATCGACAAAAGCGTTTACGTTATTTATTGTAGTAACATTTTAAATTTTGTTTTTAAACCTCTCTGTAATATGTTCTGAACTCTAAATGTGTAATGATATGTAAATGTCCAATTTTTCTCTAGCTGAACTTTATATTATTAATTTAGCCACCATAATACTTTATTTACCCCGTTTTTTAGTGCTTTTTATTACTATAGGTTAGCGGCCAATTTTAAAAATGCTTTTTATGCCATTCTTAGAAGTTGTTGGACGGACATTCTCCTGCTCTGATATTGCGAAACCACGACATTGTTTTTTGGCCGATTCCTTTTTGGTCTCCTTTATCTTGCCTCGACTTACACCATTCTACAAAATGAAACAAAAGTATTGGATCCAGATATGTGATATATGCTAAATTCTAACCTTAAAATATCGGAATATAAAATCAGAAATTTTTTAACGCTTTTTTGCAAAGTACTATATATTGGTGGATGCTAAAGCAAAATTTACCCTTGATTTAAGTTCAGAACATAAATAAAAAACGTATTTTGCATGTCTGAGTCACCATCACTTTTTCATTCTTGAATAAATTGCTAAAAAACTTCAGAACTGAAGAAAAACATTGTTGCCTATGACTCGCATGCCCCTGCCTGTTAAACTAAAAATAAAACATACCCAAAGTTTTTTCAAGATCAGGAAAAATTGTGACTTTTCTGATCTACGCAGTTCGTGTTTAGTAGTCCAAAATACATCACAGAATCTGGGTAATATCCTTTTTTTATTTTATCAAGTGACATTAAACTCACGATATTAAATTATTATTCCTGTCAACGTGACCCAGGTAATCCGTTTACCTTTCTTTAAAGATAATTTAGCAAATCTTTGTCCTTATTCACTGTTGACGTATCGTGTCCATGATATATTTTTTTATATCACTACCTAATTTATATTCGTACAAGAAATGTAAAATAATATAAATTATTATATAAATATATAACGAATATTTTTCTTTACACATTAAGATACTGAGATTTTAAGATTTTTAAATTATTTAATGATTTAAAAAGATTTAAGTCCGGTACTGGACATGACTTTTTAATGCGCATGTACCAAGAACCTTCCGGTGGGCCTCGAGTTTGTTTACTGCGCGAGGTCGTAAAAATCCGCAAAAGGCAACTAGGCTCTGTGTATCTAAATGTGAGATATCTATGTGCTTAATACGATTTTATAAAAAATAGGGATAACAATTTGAAAACAAAGCAGTAATGATGTGTCATTTTTTTATAGGGCGGCAGCTTTCTTTAATCTCTTCCTGATGGTGTTCTTCACCACAAGTAAGGCAGTCTTCTTTACTCATTGACTGTGTATCTTTTTATTTGGCTGAATGAGTATTTATACGGTTTGTGGTTTTCACATTTTCCTATTTCATTTTAAATTATATTTTTCCAGTTAATAAAATCACGTTTAAAACCCATATTTCTTATAGTAGAACTGACCTGATATAGTTAAACAAAGCACGTCCTCAAAACTATAAAAGGAAAATAAAACCCCTTTTTATCTCGTATTTTAATAAATAATTCTAACTTAAATTTGTGGCTTACACTTAATATACAGCACTTTTAAAACTTAACAAGTGTAAGCTTAAAAATATTTCTTGAATTTATAACGTTGAAAGTGGGTTGTTGTTATCCAAAGCCAACGTGATAAAGTTAAAGCGGACTTTTAGATATTCTATTCTATTCTATTTTCGGTTTTTGGCTTTGACACTTAGTGCATACAGCCATCGTCAAGTGGTTGGAAAATTGGATTGTCGGGTTCTAGACCCCCAGATTTTCCTTTTATTTTAAGCTTATGTTTTCTGTTTAAAACAAATTCTTTTTCTATACATGCATAAATTGTGACTGTCTAGCCAGCGGCTGCTACTGGTATCGCGCATAACCGTCACTTTTTCACTACTGACGCATTTCCCGCAAGGCGTGCGCACCTCCTCGACCATACGAGGACACCATGTGTTCAACACCAAAACAGTAAAAACTTCAGGCTTTGGGAATCTTCACTCACTAGCGCTTAGCCACCGGAAGCAAAGAAGCCCCTAATTTAGCGTGAATCTTTTCTCGGTCCCTGCAAGGGTACAGCTACGCTCGTACGAGAGACGCCCCCATACATGACTCGCCTACCCGGGAAGTCTATGTAGACCTCTCTACGTAAACGTGAACCGCACTTACTTCAAAGACCGCGGAAAGAGTCCGACTTTTAAACATCTTCTGTAAAATATGTGTGTAGTAACACTTACTAATACGTATATTTTTAATAGTATTTTGGTGATTACAAAAAACACATTTTTTTAATAAAACATTCTGCATTACATTAAGCATATCTAAAGCCTAGACTTACAACAATTCAAACTAACCAACCTATTTACGCGCTCCTTTGAAGCAAAAACCGACAAGCTCTGAGTCACCATAGAATCATTCGCCAAGCTCTTGTAACAACGTGAATTCCGTCCACGTCCACGTCCGCGCTATGTGGAGGCTATGTGGCGGGGTATTCGGCGCGGCAAATTGTTGCAAGTCTAGACGCGGCTTAACCATATTATTATGAAAATATGGCCATTCAAATCAGGTATTCAGGTAATTTTTACAGTACTTTTATTTTGTAGTAGGTAAAGATGGACTTTATCATAAAATTTATCATCGGCCAAAAAGTTCATCTACATATGAATTATTTTATGATTTAAACATAAATATATAGAGATCCAATAATTATGTAACACATTAGAAATAATTTGTTTATTAAATGTAATTTATTTTTATAAAAAGTTATTAGCATAACAGAAATAGGTAGTAGGTAATTTATAATTAGTTTATAATGTACCTTTGAAATACATTTGTAAAATATTTTGTTTACAGCTCTATTGAAACTGATAAATTATTATTACTTTTGTTTAAATAAATATCTAAAGCTTAATGTTTTCACTGAATATGCATTTAATCAAAATGTATTGTATTAGAATTTACTGAACAAACTAAAATTATAAACCTAATGTTTTTAAATAAATTAATTTTAGTAAACCATTTTTTTTTTTTTGTACGAAAACACCCAAAAAGTGCTTTGTATAATTCAATTTGGTCACTTTTATTAACTTGGGTTGTAACTATCTATCTATCTATCTATGTAACGGAATCTTTGAGCCTAATTTTAACCAACTTCCAGCTATTCGATTTCTTTGAAACTTTGCACACGTGTCAGGACCGATGAAGATGCAATAATTTAAAAACAGTATCCCGTTATCTTTTTTTGAATCGCCAGGAAAAAAAAATTCCATTATATTATAAAAACAACACCTAGGATGCCATCTGTTGGCAACATTTCAAACTTTGCTATTAAATGAAGAAAATTTTTTAGTTTTTACACAATTTGGTTAGTTGCACCATGGGTGTTCAATTTTTATGAACAATAAAAATATAGGGTTAGTTGCACCATTAGTTCAAGGATTCCATAATAAAAATTACATTATGTGTAATGTATACATAATACATAATGTGCAATTAATAAAAATTAACATTCTTTTTTGGATCGCCAGGAAAAAAAATTTTCCTTTATATTATAAAAATATAAAAACAACACCTAGGTTGCCACCTGTTGGCAACATTTCAAACTTTGCTATTAAATGAAGAAGAAATTTTTTAGTGGGTTGCAATATATTGGCAACGGTCCAAACATTGCCTGGATTGCCATCTGTTGGCAAAATTTCAAACTTTGCTACTTAATGAAGAAGAAATTTTTAGTGAGTTGCAATCTGTTGGAAAAATTTTAAAATTTGCCACTCTTGTTCATTAAAAAATTTTTCGCCATTTTGTCAAGAGTAGCAGAAACTAAAAAATGAAAAATAATTAATAGTTTAAAAAAACTAAAAAAACACGCTTTTATATGCAACCGAACTAAAAATTAGAAAATAATTTTTCATTAAAAAAATATTGTCATTTCATAGTAAAAGCGTGGGGTGATAAATATATTAAATGTTATAATTATTATATTTGCAAATATCTATGATGGAAAAGTTATGAAAAAATAGTAAAATGCACCCCACGCTTTTTACTATGAAATGACAATATTTTTTTAATGAAAAATTATTTTCTAATTTTTAGTTCGGTTGAGGGCGCCATGAAAAAAATAGGCGCCAGACAGGGGAGTAATAGGCGCTAGACAGGACAGAGCAATCTCAAAAAAGTTTAGGTCGGGTTGGGATTAGAAATTAATTGTTCTGTGGGGATATAAATAAAATAGACGCGAAAAGGAGAAGAATGACCTTTTTTGACTAAAATGGAGGTAAAGACCTTTTTTTGTTCTTCAAAATTTTTTTTACTTGGAAAATAGGCGCACTGGGAATTCAAGCCTAGGGCGCCTCATACCTAATACGGCCCTGACCGTTTGTGACCACTTTAAGCAGTTTTGGAACTTTTACGAATAATTAAACAGTGGCGTCTATTCAGGTGCAGTAAGTAAAGTGCCACTTCACCAAAAATAAATAATAAAACATAAAAAAACATATTACTATTATTCAATTTATTTTCTCATTTCTATTCCTTATTTGTAAAATTCGCCATGAAAAATCTAGCATATAAATTAACCCGCTGGTGCGAGTCGCTTTCCTCCTCTTTCGGCAACGCGACAAGTGTATTGCAAATAAAAAACGGACCGAAGTATACACCTCATGCGGGGTTTTGTTTACGCTTTGATACTTCGTTACCATGACAACGCTATACTTGCCGGTGGCCAGAATCGTGGGTGGGAGTATCAGGTGTAATGCTTGGTAAATCGCCAGCCTTAAAAGATAGTACAGGTTTTGGTCGTTTCGTTGGTATTCACGTATTATTTCGATTGTTTCCGTTTAAGTATTATTAGCGACAGTGATTTTTCACAGGAAGAAATTAAAGGACAGTACAGAGCACTTATCTTTGAAATATTCGATCATATTTTGATGGAAATGAAAGTAAGATTCGAAGATTGTTACAAACTAAAATTTCTTTGTCTTGCTGATACTGCAAAGTTTGGCCAGTATAACCAAACTTTTCCCACTGATTCTTTTCAAAATTTATTGGAGGTATATGCCGAATCATTTCCAAAAAATCAGCGGCTTACAAATTAACTTGACCTAATATTTGCTGATGAAAGTTAGAAAAAATATTTCATTGCAACAGTTAGTGAAACAAGTTGGCGCAAATAAAGACATTTTTACCCAGGCGTATAAACTTTTATCGCTAATTTTAACGATATCGTCGACAAGCGTGTCAGTGGAACGGAGTTTTTTTGTCTTAAGCATTTAAAAACTTTCTTAAGAAACACTATATCCCAAGATAGACTTTTATCTTTGGCCAATATTTCAATTCAAAAGGAGCTTCTACAGGAACTGATAAGAACTTAACCATTTATGGATATATAATTGATAAATTTGCTGCATTAAAAGATAGAAGGATTGATTTGGTGTATAAAATTTAGGTAAGTTTAGGTATTAAGACTGTTTACTTAGACTTTTGATAGTTGAGTATTTTTAATTTTGCTAAAATGGTAAATGCGCTTTTTTCCCTTCCTGCACTACAGCTGTTTTAAGACCGCGGGTCGCCACTTTAATTAAAGTAACCTAAATGAAGTACGCAACAACAAAATATAAATTAATAACATCATTAGTGTTTTAGAAATCGAATTAAAAAAACTTTAAACCTTTAAATTTTACTTTAATACTAAAAAAATAATAATAATATTTAATCTTACCTCCTGCTGCACCAGTAGTGGCCATAGACGCACTAATTTTGGCCAGTGGTTACACCAGTTTTGGCCATAGTAAATATTTTGTGTTGTTTAGGAAAATGTTATAAATATTTACAAAATTTATTATTAAAAAATCAATTCATTTTTTATTTTCCTTAACAAAAAATAATACGACGGCATTTTAACCTACGAAAAAAAAGCAAACTAATAAAAAAAAGCTTTTGACCAGGTCTGGTATGCCGCACTTCTTAATAAACTTCCCTCCTATGGTCTTTCAACTAAACTCTGAACTTGGCTCTCTAGTTATCTATCTGATCGTCGTATATCAGTTATTGTGGACGGCCATTCTTCAAGCTTTCACCAAGTAAATACTGGAGTCCCTCAGGGCTCAGTTCTGGCACCAACATTGTTCCTTCTTCACATCAACGACCTTCTCTCGTCCACAACTAATTCCATTCATAGTTTCGCCGACGATAGTACCCTTCACTCCAGTTTTCAGGTTCCTAAACCCATCACTAAAGCTGACTTGGAAAACAAACGCAGAGCGATGCAGATATCTCTTTCGCAGGATCTTAATTTAATATTGGATTGGGGCGCCAAAAATCTCGTTCATTTTAATGCATCCAAAACACAATCATGTTCCTTGTCGCGAAAAGAGTCATCAAATACTCATCCTCTACTTATGAGCGGCCAAGTTTTACAGAGCAAAGATACCTTCAATCTTGTGGGCGTCACATTTGAAAGTAACCTTAACTGGCATAAACACATTGTATCTATAGCCACGGCAGCCTCAAAAAAGCTTGGATTTCTCTTTCGAGCCAAAAGTATTTCTCCCCTTCTAATTTATACACTTTATATGTGTCCCAAATCCGACCTCCCTTGGAATATTGTTCTCATATCTGGGGCATGGCGTCCCCACAACCCTAAGCATTCTTGATTCTATTCAAGAAGAGCTATTCGTCTCATTAATGATCCTTCACTTACAGAAAGGCTTCCCTCTCTTGCCCATCGTCGGGCTGTGGGGATTTATCATTTTTTATAGGTACTTCCATGGCTTCTGCTCTGAAGAATTGTCCAGTATAGTTCCTCCACTTACGGTTCCCAACAGAGAAACTCGTGGTTCCGCGCGTATGCATCCCTATACGGTCCAACTGGACAGGCCCGAAGTTCCCACTTTGTTCGTTCTTTTATCCCTAGAGTTTCTAGGTTGTGGAACCTGCTGCCCGCGGAGGTCTTTCCTTCCCCCAAATCTTCAAGTATTTAAGTCCCGTGTCAACAAACTCCCTCTTACCTCGCTTAAGACACCCACGGTACGTTGGTATTTAGGCTTTTAGCCTTCGATTAAAATAAAATCAATAACTTACTAAGTTCCTGAAAATATGCCATTAAAACGGTTTCGATTGTTGGAAAATTGCAGTTCCGCATCTTTCCAAATACCAAATATACCATACTCCCGATCATACTGTTGCCTTGATTGTAACCTGGCAAGCGATTTTCAGTCGCTTTTATGGCCTTTTCTCTTATATTTTGTGGAATTTCATCCATTTTGAGCAAATCGTTAAATAAAAAATGCCAACTGACTAACTGATAAAAACATCAAAGTCAAACTTAACAACAGTCATTATCTACTTACGTATTATACAGGTACAGGTGCAACTTATTTTGCGAATAAATAATGTAATTAGTCATTGAAACTCTTTTGGGTAAAACATAAAGCATTGTATGCACCACGGGCTTTACTGGACTATAATGCGCCATCAGGGTCGAAATCTAGCCCTCGGGCTATTTCGACCTTTAGGACATTCTATAAATGCTACGTTTTTGATACATAAATAGCTATTACTTAAAATTCCCTATAATATCCTATAAAAGAACTCGAAATAGGCAGGTCAAATATAGAAAAATATTTTTTTTTTTGCCAAATATCTAGTCTCTTTTAATTGCATATATTTATTATAAAAATTATAGAACTACAAAATTCTTTATAAATTTGAAATTAAACATTTTTTTGTCAGGACAGAAGGAACTACGATAATAGAGGGCGCAGAGTGTAAAGCACTTTACTGTATGTACATACCTTAGCACGCAATCAATTGGGATTTTTACTCATATGTAATTTGTCTTACTTAAGTACTTGCTAAATATCACGATTGATTGCGAGCTCCAAGGTAATGTACATACACCAAAGTGCTTTACACACTGCGCTCCTCTATTATCGGATCCGGTGGTATGAATTGATGAGATAAAGGTCGCGACATGTGCGCATGGCCTGGCTGTAGCGCGTGACGTCAAGTCGGGCCATTTTCGGCCATGTTTGATTTTAGGCAGATCAGTGGCGTAGAATTAAGGAGAAAACAAAAAAGAACTGTATGTTGTAAACAAAATTTATTGGATTATTTTAATAGGCATAACCTAAAACAAAAACATAAATGTGGTTTTAAATATTGAAAATTAAAAATTATCAAAGCGACGACAGGACGATGAGGTACCTGGCAGAGCAAAACATTTTCCATGGTTCCATAAGTCAAAAACCATTTTAAAAACTTTGTATACAAGGTGTCCGCTAATGAATGGTACACTAGAAAAAACCACAGATTCCTTATGCCAAAAATATTAAGATTTAACCAAACATACCTAATATCCAAAGTTTATAATAAGGAAGATACGAGGGTGTCATAGTAAAAAGAAAAAATAAATTTATTTCGATAATTGTTCCCCCTTTTTAAATATCTTAATAAAACGGTATCTACGGGGTTTTAAACATTGGCTTTTCAGATCGAATATTAATTTTTGTGTGTAGACTAGAGGGCGATGGGTGCACTATTTAAGAATTCTCTAAAACTACCCAATTGTTTGTTACTACTCTGCATGTATGTAAACTAGTAAGCTTCTCTATGCTTTCTGCACAAAAAGGTATGCTTAGTAAGAATCGGTCTTGACAACCGTTTTAAAGGTATTGCACGTTTTAGTTGTTCAGTGCACCCGAAAGTATGTACCTTCAATAACATCGTATTAGCTATAATTACAACTGCTCAGATATAAATAGCTGATAGCCTAAAAACTCCTGGATACCGAGTTTTATTAAAATGTTTAAAACATATCAGAAATTATCGAAATGCATGAATAAAAAATATTTATATCCTTTAACACCCCGTATCTTCCTTATCATTAACTTTTGGATATAGGTATGTTTGTTTAAAATCCTAAATGGTATTTTCGCATAAGAAATCTGTGGTTTTTCTGTGTACCATTAATTAGCGGACACTCATCAGTATCATATGTATATAAAAACACGAATGACTTGAAAACTATTCGACTAAACACTATCAAAATCTCTAAAATAAAACGAGGTCCGAACCAATAATATGTGAAGTCTCTAAACTAACCAAAAACATTAACAACTGGAAATTCTGCAAAATATCTGGAAATCCTTGCAAATATACAACCAAAATGAAAATGGCAAATTTCCACAGTTTTTTACTAGAACAAAGCTTCGACAAGGCACGACTCTGTCATCGGCTGATAATGCTACCAACTTTGAACAGAACTGCCAACCGAAATCGTAATTCTCACACCCTCACGTCCCTGACAAAAGCTATCCCCGGTCTTGCTTATGTCTAAACCCCTTCTCAAGGGGATTTTTAGGAGATTATTTTTTGTACCAAAATAAAGGTATGTACAGATATTCAGCTAATTTCGTAAGATTCCAAGGTGAAAGTCTAAGTTAATTGGGTTATAAGACAAACAATGACTAAACATAAAAAAAATTAGTTAAATATTTTTTGTTAGTGAAATAATTAATTATTTTAAATAAAATAAAATAACGCGAATTAGACACGAAGACAAATGATTATAAGTAAAGAATTTTTTGTTTAGAAATAATTTGATACAGATTTTACACAGCTCTGTAAAATTAATTGGCTTAAATTTTTGATCTTTATAAAATAAAAACAATAAAGAAGTTATGATGTTTATATTTGGCATTAGCAAAAGCACAGTCCTTTTTAGTTGTTATTTTATTTTTACGTAATTAGAATATCAATTAGTTCCTTTTGGCGATTTTAAAGATCAATGAGACGTCTGGTGGTCAACGGCGCAACCTAAGAAAACGGGTAATAAATAGGACATGTTTAACCATTAAAATGGAACCCAATCAGCACAGTACGTACAAAGTACGTACATTTTACATCCATTTTACGTCTTATGTATGTACTTTAAAGTACATACCTAAGATGTACATTTTAAAACCATTTTACGTCATTACGTCCAGGGATCTAAATTGAACATCTCATATATGTATATCTAATACGTCTTATGTATCTACTTGTATAAACCACTTATATACGTACATACATCTTATATATACAGTGTGTCTAGGTAATTAAGTTGGCGTCATATGGGAAATTTTTTATTATTCTTTTAACGAAAAAAATTATTCATTATAAAAGTTCTGCGTAGTCAAAAACCTACAATACAATTATCAGATATCAAATTGTGTCGGTCATCTACGAGGTCTGGCCAAAAATGTAATTTTTGCTCAAGAGAAAAGTACCTGTATTTTTTTCTAATATCTTTAATTGTTATAAAGAAAAAAATGTTTAGAATAAAAAAACCTTCAAATATACAATTTTCTTCATTTCTAAAAAAAAGATTTTTTTTTGCGAAAATCGAGAAAAATTCAGTTTGTACATTAGTGGCATTGTACATTCTGTATGTTTTAGTAACAATAAATTTAAAAAAATATATTTAAAACTGTTCTATGACATTTATAATCATGGAATGTAGTGCACTAATGTACAAACCTAAATTTTCACCATTATCGCAGAAAAAACATTTAAAAACATTTTTTTTTATATAAATAAACAAAATTGCATATTTGGGGGTAATTTTGAATTATATACATCTTTCTATTAACAATTTTTGATATTAGCAAAAATACGGGTACTTTTAGGAACAATTTTTATTTTTGGGCAATCCTCGTAGATGACTGAGTATACCAGTTGATATCAGATGGTTGCTTTTTAGGTTCTAGACCATGCAGAAAATGTATGTACATAATACGTACAGTACGTACGTACAATACGTACGTACAGTGAATGTACATTTTTGCGGAAAATGTACGTACATAATACGTACAGTACGTACGTACAAAACGTACGTACAGTGAATGTACATTTTTTCGGAAAATGTACGTACACAATACGTACAGTACGTACGTACAATACGTATGTACAGTGAATGTACATTTTTGCGGAAGATGTAAGTACATAAGACGTCTTATGGATGTACTACGTACTTTTGTGTACGTACATAAGATGTACGTTACATCCTAAAGTTACGTACATAAGACGTACATAAAACGTACATTGGCTGATTGGGACGTAAATAGAATATTATTTATTTACTTCGTTATGTTTATCACGCGTTTTTGAGCCTTGTGCGTGAATAGCTGTGTGTTTTGCTATCATTTTTGATCAAAAAGTCTTTTCACCTATAATAAAACATTTATTATGGTATCAAAAAGCCATTAACATCTAAAATTAAAAGACGTGTGTCTAATCAAAATAATATGCTAGGGATTCAAGATTTGTTCTCCTTTGTACTGTGCACCTACTATCGGGAGTGCAAATGAGGTATGAAAATACTGAGCTTAGCATCAAAAACAGTTTTTCACTCATTCCGAAAAGTTTCACATGGCGCTTTCTTCACTAATCATCACTAACAAAAAAGTCTGTTAAACCATCAAAGGCAGTACTCAAACTTACAAATCAAGTTTAAGCACACTTAATACGTATAAATCTATACAAATTCACGGCTGTATTGAAACTTAAACAGTATTTTTTCAACGTTTCAATACCCGAAGTTCGGAACAGGATTTTAGTTAGCTACCTGCATATTACCTGCTTCTTTCGACTTTGTTTACGTTTAGCAGCTCGCTTTCTCATAACTTAGGTGAGCAACCCCACACTTGACCGAACCCAACTCCGTCACGGGTGAATGATCTTCCCCAGTGTATATAAACTCAATAGCCTTAGAAATTAGGTTTAGTTTACACTTGAGAACGGACAGAGATAGTACTGCCCGAAATGTTGTAAATTAATAAAGACAATGGAAGTCCCAAAATTCTTCTTTTTACTAATTATTAAAATTGTTTAAGGTGGGTTTTTTTTAAACAAATAATTTATTTCTTTATCCCTTTATCAATATATTTTAATGAACACACCTTAATAAAAGACAATAAAATATTTTGCAGAAAAAAATTATTTATACGAATAGACCTTTGAAAAAACGCACAAATAAAAAAGTTAATTCCTTTGATGTCTTTTTCTTTATTATCTTATCAACGCACAAAGGAAATCATTTTCGAGTTACTCCCTTTTCTCTTAGTGTCTAAGTCGTTATAATGAGTTTTATTTTTAAATCTTTACTTGAAAAGATAACTTACTTGTTATCTTAATTTTATCAGAAAACCAGTGTCGTATAAAAATAATAATTTATTAATACTAGACTGAACGCGTCCAAAATCGACGGATCTTTAGGTTCAGACCTTATATTCCACATTATAACTCATTCACAAATGGTCAATTTGATAGAATTAAAGTCATTTGTTCTAATCAAAATATAAATATTGAAAAAGATTATTTAAAAAATATTTTAATTTAAAATAATCATCCTATTGATTTTATAAATAATTGTTTCCTTGAATTTGAAACTCCAGTTATAAGACAAAATCAAAATAGACCTATTACAAATTTATTTTTACATTCCCGGACTATCAAATAAAATTCAACGAATTTAATATTTGCACAATCTTTAAAACACAAAACACTATCAGATATCAATTAATAAAAACAAAACCATACAACTTAAATGAAAATACAAAAATGTCATTTAAAAAATACCTCGCGGATGCAATAAGTTTAATATAGGTGAAACTTGTAGACCAATAGCTAAACGCATAAAAGAACACATATCATACATTAAAAACACAGAATTTCATAAATCAATAATGTGCCAACACGCGTTTGATAACAGGTTCGTTTTGTTTCTAAAATTTAGAACGGTTCGTGTTCAGTTCCAGTTATGCGCAGAACTATATAGGCCTCGTTTTGTTACCGATTGAAACGATTCTAGAACAGTTCGAGCTCGCAGTCGGGTATAAAGGATTTTGGTTCATTTAGAACCGATTCCGTATTGGATGCTTGCTGCTTTGGTTTTTGTGAACTAGCTTGGACGATTTCGGTAACAGCAGTCCTAACCCTGAGTAGAACTGTAAGAATCTGATTTTGAATTACTTGGTGGAGTCTGCGCGTTATATTTTATTTTTCATAACATTTAACCTCTATTTTTTGAAAGATGTTTTTTTGTTGATTTTTTTGTGGTTTATGTTTTTAATTATGGATTTTGGTGGAGTTATTGTAAGTGAACCAAACAAAAAATAAAGGTATTTTTAAAACAATGTTATTAACATACAGAATACAAGGTATATAAATATAAGGTGTTTGGCTTTTCGAATCGATTCAGTTTGGGATGATTCGAAACTCCAACTTTATGCACATATAGTTCTGCGCATAACTGGAACTGAACACGAACCGTTCTAAATTTTAGAAACAAAACGAACCTTATATGTGCATAAGTTGAAGTTTCGAATCATCCCAGAACAGTTCAAACGATTCGAAAACCAAAACACGCTTAGGTATATTTTATATACCTTGTATTTGTATTTAATAACATTGTTTCAAAATACCTTTATCTTTTGTTTGGTTCACTTACCATAACTCCACCAAAATCCATAATTAAAAACATAAACCACACAAAATCCAAAAAAACAATCTTTCAAAAAATAGGGTTAAATATGTTGAAAAATAAAATGTAACGCGCAGACTACACCAATTAATTCAGAATCAGATCTTACAGTTCCTACTCAAGGGTTAGAACTGCTGTTACCGTTCTCGAATCTGTCCAAAACTAGTTCACAAAATAAACCAAAACAGCAAGCATCCAATACGGAATCGGTTCTAAATGAACCAAAATACTTTATACCCGACTGCGCAGGCTCGAACTGTTCTAGAATCGTTTCAATCGGTAACCAAAACGAACCTAACAATCATAGAATAAACTGGGATGCTTCGAGCATTTTAGCAAAGGAAACTTGTTCTTAAAAACGCAAAATCAAAGAAAGTGCGTATATATTATTAAATAAAGATAATCGTGTAGCATCAATTTCAGTGAATTTAAATAACACTTGGTTGCCTTTGCTTAATACTGAAGTATCTTCAGGAAGACTAAAAATTAACTAACTATTCACCTTTTTTGTAAAATAAACAATCTTATCTATGTCACTATGACACTATAACCAAACAAACATATTTTGACATTTAATATCAAAGTTTTCAGAATATCCTAAAAAAGATATAAATTTTAAATTTTAAAACCTTAATAATACTAAAATTTTTATTTTTATTATTTTTACTTCATTTATCTCGACAACGGTGGCAGATTTGCCACCGTTAATTATCTTTTTACTTGTTTAAATTTTTTTGGTTTTTTAGTACTTTTAATTTTATTTTTGGCGTGTACCCAAATAAATACCATCCATTAAATGAATCCGCCGAGCTACAGAACATATCTTCAATCGCGAAAGTTATTCCTCCCTTGGAACACTTCACCAATTTGTAAAGATGAGCACATGCTTGCGTTTCCTAAAGATACATATAATCCATCTATCATCAAAAACATCTTTAAAAACTACATAAATTCAAAATATAAATATTACAATTTTATCTACACTGATGGCTCTAGAAATAACAACAAAGTTGGAGCAGCTTTTTAGACCACAGACCATCAGAGCTCTTATGATCTGCACCATACAACAGGAGTATTTACATCGGAATTATTTGCTATCATAAAAGCCCTAGACTTTATACTACTTAGATTTAACACTAATTGGGTGATTGCAACTTACTCTCTGAGCTCCATAAAATCAATGGAATCCTACTCAGTAGATCACCCGTTAATAATGGAAATTAAATACAAACTAGAAAGAATTCGCATTCAAACAAAAAAGGTAATATTTCTTTGGACACCGGGACCTGTAGGCATAGAAGGGAATGAAGAGGCAGACCTACTGGCTAAAACTGAATCTAACACAAAGATGAACATAAATAATGTTTTTTTACAAAAAAGACCTACAAAACCTCTCAAAATAGCTATTTATGTATCAAGGGCGTTACTAGGACTATAATGCCCCTAATAGTCGCTAGATTTCGACCTGATGGGCATTATAGTCCAGTAAAGCCCGTGATGCATACAATGCTTTATGTTTTACTCAAAAAAGAGTTTTTCAATGACTAATTACATTATTTATTCGCAATATAAAAAATAGGTTGCACCTGTACCTGTATACGTAAGTAGATAATGACTGGTGTTAAGTTTGACTTTGATGTTTTTATCAGTTAGTCAGTTGGCATTTTTTATTTAACGATTTGCTCAAAATGGAAGAAATTCCACAAAATATAAGAGAAAAGGCCATAAAAGCGACTGAAAATCTTTTGCCAGTTAAATCAAGGCAACAGTATGATCGGGAGTATGGCATATTTGGTATTTGGAAAGATGCGAACGCAATTCTGCAAATAACCGAAACCGTTTTAATGGCATATTTTCAGGAACTGGTAAGTTATTGATTTTATTTTAATACATATGTTTGTATAAACTTGATCTTTATTGTGAGAGAAATAAAATTGGATAAGCAATAAAATTTCCATATTAGCGCATTAGGGCATTATAAGCGGGCATTATCATAATGTCCGCTTATAATGCCCTAGGTGTGATAGCAGGTATTATTGCTACCATAACATATTCCGTTTCTAAGGTATTACAGATCAATAATAGATGGGTAAAACATAAAACATATAAAAAAACATTACACAATTAGAATGGGACTTAGAAGAAAGCAACAATAAACTACAAAATATAAAACCACAATACTTTGAACAAAACCACATATCCCATTTGACCAGAAGAACATCTTGCATCATGGCCAGACTACGATTCGGTCACACTAATCTAACTCACAAATACCTGATAGAGAGAACCGACCCTCCTCGATGCGAAGTATGCGACTGTATACTTAGCATTCAACACATTTTCGAAAACTGCAATAAATATAAAAATGAAGTACAAAACATGAACATAATAGGAAACATCAAAAAAAGTTATCATACAAAAACTCGCTTCAAATTATGGAATTTCTAAAAAGAAACCAACCAATAGACAAAATATAGGAAATATAAAGAATAAAAGAATAAATAAAGAAACAATAAAAAAGCTCACAAACAAAGATGGAAAAACGTATTAACTAATCACAACCAGTAACACAAATGAAACCAACAAAATTAAAGACACTAAAAACCCTAAGGGTTGACGTGTCTATAATTAATAACTCTCTCTATTAGAGCCCAACTTTTGTTAATGAAAAAAACAATTTTTCTTCGATTGGACGAAAATCTAAATACTACTAGGCAATGCACTTTTCCGGCCATGACCGGAAATATTTTTATTTAATACTGTCCAGTTAATCCACTTACACTGTATTAATTTGGGGCCGGTAAATTGCACATTACGGTATCTGGTACCGTAATGTGCTGCCTAGGAACGCTGTCATGTATTATTATAAATGTCCACGTGATCATTGTTGTTATGCCTTAATTTTTGGATGCCAAAATGAAATTAAATCTTTAAATACTCATATATTAGGCGATTTTCATCTGATATCAGGATTTATAGGAATTTCTTCTTGTACTTAAAATATATTTTTTTACCAACTTGGGACATCCTGTATATCGCTTTTCCTGCACGTTTCACAATACAGTGTGTCTACGTAAGTTGGCGTCATATAAAAATATGGAAAACTTTTTTATTAATAACGAAAAAATAGCTATTTACCTTACTAGACCGGAAAATGGTATTTTACGGGTCGACGAAAAACATTTACAGGGCGAGCAGTAGGCGAGTCCTGTAGTTTTGAGGAGACCCGTAAAAATTATTTCCGGTCGAGTATCGTACATAATTTTTTTTAATTGACCGGAAAAAAAACTGTGTAAATTTTTAGTGTTATATTTAAACGACAATAAGGCAAGTACAACGAGGTTCTTTTGACAAAATGTATTTTTCTAAATTACTTACGAAACTATAAATAATTAAGTGAATAGGAACTACAAACGAAAACGAATTATAATAATAATATTGTGAAAGTTTACAACAAAATTTATATTTTTACAGCAACATAAAGCTTTACTTTTTTCTGAATAAATAATAAATGTACAGTTTTGTACATTGTAAATCTGAATATTCGCTCCATACGCGTTTAGCACATTGGTATTACTGTTGCTGTTGCTGTTGCTGTTATTATTACTTTCGAGTAAAATTGACATTGGCTGTTCGCACGCCACTTCGGTACTACCAGTTTTAGTGTTAGAGCAGGATGCGGAACAATCTGCAGTGGTTGTAAAAGTTCTTGATGAAGTGGATGGTCCACTATCATCATTTGGAAAGTTGCCTCCAGCTCCAATTTTGTTGGCAATTTTTACTTGTTGTGCCATTGATTCTTTAATATATCCTTCTGCAACGGAGCTGGAATACCATCCACCCAAGTTTTTAAATTAATTAAATCTCCACCACCTTCCACCAGAAGTGTAGCGGCGGTGCGACGGAAAGTGTGTCCAGTAAACAATTCCGTGTTTTGTAATTTTAAATAGGTCGCAATTTTAAGTGGAGCTTTCCCAACACTATGCAGTCCTACTGGTTGGCTGCTGCATTTATTGTTTGCATAAAAATAAAAAATCTGTTAGGTGGTGTATTGGAAGGTCTTAACTTTTATATTTTTCATAAAATTTCATGTTTCTCTCTCCAACAACAGCAAATGACCTTGAAACTTTAGTTCTTGTGTTGGGTATTTTCACAAGAAGCGTCTTACTATCTTTTTCAGATATATCTTCCAAAGTCATTTTAGTCAGTTCTTCACGCCGCATAGCTCCAGATATACCCATTATAGCCATTACCTAAAATTTAAAAAATATCATAGGCAAATGGTCGCACTTATTTTGGTTGAACGCGAAAAAATGACTTCAAATTTGTAGAATATCATGTGACCAAGACAAAAAAGAAAGAAGAATACTGTGGCCAATTGTGGTTTGTGAGCCAATAGCCAATAATTTAAGAAGAAATAGGTTTTGTGGTTAGATTTCTCTTGTTTTTGTTCTGACAAACTTGATTATTTTTGTTAATTTTAAGTAATAAGACACGGAAGGAATATGAAAATAATATTGTTCATATAGGTAAGTACTTACTTTTAACATTAAAAACTGGTCATCAGGGGCTTCATCCAGAAATTTGTTGATGTCTTCTCCCGTGAAAACTTTCGCCTTTTTTGGTTTATAGCCTTCAGACTTCCTCTTTAAAAACGCAATAAGCTTATAGTATTTGCTTATATCAATGTCTCTTTTTGTTGCTTAACATGTTTTTAACATAGAATAAAGGCTCCAAAGGTAGGGGCTTTTAAACTTTCACTCTTTTCTCCAAAAATGCTAGTAATACATCTTCATTAATTTGCTTGACTTTTTATGGTTGCATCAGTTTAAAAATGTATGAAAATTTCGTTCATACCTTTCTTTACTCTTAGTGGGCAATAAATTGAAAGACACCTTTACTTTACAATATCTTGAACTGTCAAATAGTAACAATTGAACTCTGACAATTTTTGTCATGGCTAACAGGATTTTTGATATCAGGGACCGGAAAGTAAATGAGAGACCGGAAAGTAAACTAGGGACCGGAAAGTAAATTAGTCCTGTAAAATAGCATTTTCCGCTTAAAAATTGAGTGGAAAATTCAATTTTCCGGTCAATTAAAAAAGTTCTTTTTGTAAAAGTTTTGAATGATCCAAAACTTAAAAATACAATCATCAGATATTAAATTGTGTTAAATTGCCATATACGAGGTTTGGCCAAAAATGTAATTTTTGCTCAAGATTAAAAGTACCTGTATTTTTGCTAATATGGCAAATTGTTATAAGAAAAAGGTGTTAAAAATTAAAAATTGCTTTTAAATGTGCAGCAGTGTTTATTTCCAAAAAAGTTTTTTTCGGCAAAAATCGTCAAAAATTAAGTTTGTAATTAGCGAATTGTATTTTTTTTGTCTTAAGCACTATACATTTAAAAAGTTTATTTAAAACTGTCCCATGACATTTTATAATGATGAAATGTAGTGCACTAATGTTCAAACCCTAATTTTCACCATTACCGCAAAAAAAAAAATCAAAATTAAATATTTAAAGTTATTTTTAATTTTAAACATCTTTTCTTAAAAATACTGGTACATTACTCTTAAGCAAAAATTACATTTTTGCCAAATCTCGTGGATGACTGATACAATTCGATATCTGATGGTTGCTTTTAGGTTTTGGACCATGCAAAACTTTTATAAAGAAATATCTTGTTTTCATAAAATCAATATTAAAAAAGTTTTCCATATGACGCCAACTTACATAGACACACTGTATGTAGATATATTTTTAATTTTACAGTAGTCGATAAAATTTAATTATATTTAACAAAAAAATAAAAAGGGATTCGCTTCTGAAACTGAAAAAATCTACTATTTTTACAAATTTCAAAATTAAAATTTTCTTTACCAAAGTGTGGGTTTCATGTCGCAGTTTTTAGATATAATAATTTAAAAATATTATCTACGTCACTGAACCTATACCGCCTTCTTCAAGGAACTAAGGTACTAGAGTGGGTACTATTAAAAAAACTATTTACAATATGTGAAATAAATCGTTGCTACTATGGTATAATTAATAGGCCCTCAGGCTGACCGGACATGTTAGCGTATTCCCGTGAAGAAAAAAAAACATGACATACAAGATTGCAATGTAAGCCAAAACATATTATAAATAGATCTTTTTTTGGAAATAGTTAGATATAGCGGTTTTCGCTATTATAAGAGATTTTCGAAAAATTATTTTTTAGGGCGTTTCTATAGGTTAATTATGACACAAATCTGTGTGCGCGTTTTCCAAAATCCATTTCTATAATTTATTATTAATAAAAACATATTTACGGGACGGTGGAGTAAACAGGGATGCTGGGTGGGGACAAAAGAGTATAAATCCAACGTCAAACACAAGAAAACATTAATACCCTGCACTTGGGGCACATGAAAAATGTAAATTAATTTTGAAAAGTATTAAATTTTTCGAAAAACTATCCCACAAATATGAGATATCTCGTCCGCCATTAATTAAAGAAGGAAAATAGACGCATTCATTTTGGTCAGCTGATAACATGAAGTTCGTCATTATGGAAATGACAGTCTTGATAGAAGCAGCGTTGCCAAACTTCTTATGAAGATTAACACCAAGCCTATTTCGGGGATTATCCACCATTTCCATAAGAAACAATGGTATTTTTGTAGAAATGCCTCCTTCTTTATGTTTAGGTATTTTCCTTTTTTCTCTACAAATGATAATAGGAAGAAGGAATAACTTAATTTTTCGTATGAATTTTGTCCTGTACCTTCCGTTTTTTTAAGCTATTGACACTTTCTCACTTTATTTGGCAACATCGCCAGACATTTTTGTAAATAGAAAGTGCGGTGTGTACTGTGAAATACTGTTTTTGGGCGTTTAATGTAGATTTCTACTGTTTTGTCCCCACCCAGCACCCCTGTTTACTCTACCGTCCCGGAAATATGTTTTTATTAATAATAAATTATAGAAATGGATTTTGGAAAACGCGCACACAGATTTGTATCATAATCGACCTATAGAAACGCCCTGAAAAAGAATTTTTCAAAAATCTTTTATAATAGCGAAAACCGCTATATCGAACTATTACCCTTTTTTTTGTCTTAAAATATATCAAATTTCAAGCAACACGGTAAAAGCTAAAAAAATTATGTAAACAATTTTACCTAAAAATACCTCATTTCCCATTAAACTTTTGAGTGTGTTATAAAATGGGGTTTTTGGCACAAAGTTTGTGTATTTAATGAAAACTGTCAGGCGTACAATGGGTAATTATTTACTATGTAAAACAATATAAGGCAGTTTTGGAGGAAATTGTTAATTACCAAGCTACTGATAAAATTTCAACAAAATGTTTATATGTAACATAATACCAGCCTTTTAGTGATATTATTTAAATTTGAATTAGTTTCACAATCAAAAGCAGTTATACTCGGGAAGATACATAGATTGTTATTAAACGTAGTATAATTAAAATTTATTTAGACATGGAGCCTAATAAAAAAACTGTTTTCTAGACTACGCCAAAAAAATTGATTACTTTTTTATTTTCAATGAAGATTTAGGGCCCTAATTTTAATATAACAAGGTCTATTTTCGCGAATAACATTCTTTTGACAACTTTTTTTAATGCAAAACTCGCAAATGGTTGAGCTGAAAAATTTCATTAATACAAATTCCTTAAGAAAATTAAATTCTTTACAAAATAGCTCTCTTCGTAAATTGTCTTTAAGTAAGCTGTTTCCATGTAATCGAGCTTGAATGTACCTTACCTTTACCTTAAAACATTACATAACATACGTAGTACATACCGGTTCCTCAGAGTTTCTTTATAGCTTTTGTCAGGGACGGGAGGGTGTGAGAATTACGATTTCGGTTGGCAGTTCTGTTCAAAGTTGGTAGCATTATCAGCTGATGACAGAGTCGTGCCTTGTCGAAGCTTTGTTTGGTAAAAACTGTGGAAATTTGCCATTTTCATTTTGGTTGTATATTTTGCAAGGATTTCCAGTTGTTAATGTTTTTGGTTAGTTTAGAGACTTCACATATTATTGGTTCGGACTCGTTTTATTTTAGAGATTTTGATAGTGTTTAGTCGAATAGTTTTCAGTCATTCGTGTTTTTATAAACATATGATACTGGTGAGTGTCCGCTAATTAATGGTACACAGAAAAACCACAGATTTCTTATGCGAAAATACCCACTTAGGATTTAAACAAACATATCTATATCCAAAAATTAATGATAAGGAAGATACGGGGTGTTAAAGAGATATAAATATTTTTTATTCATGCATTTCGATAATTTTTGATATGTTTTAATAAAACTCGGTATCCAGGAGTTTTTAGATATCAGCTATTTATATCTGCGCAGTTGTAATTATAGCTAATACGATGTTATTGAAGGTACATACATACTTTCGGGTGCACTGAAGTGAAGTATACCTTTTTTGTGCAGAAAACATAGAGAAGCTTACTAGTTTACATACATACATGGTAACGAAAAATTGGGTAGTTTTAGAGAATTTTAAATAGTGTACCCACAAAAATTAATATTCGATCTGAAAAGCTAAAGTTTAAAAACCTCTAGATACTAGATATTAAGATATTTAAAAAGAGGGGAACAATTATCGAAATAAATTTACTTTTTTCTTTTACTATGACACCCCTCGTATCTTCCTTATTAAAAACTTTTGAATAGTAGATATGTTTGGTTAAATCTTAATATTTTGGCATAAGGAATCTGTGGTTTTTCTGTGTACCATTCATTAGCGGACACCCTGTATACAAAGTTTTTAAGATACATAGATTGTTATTAAACGTAGTAAAAAATTAATTTAGACATGGAGCCTAATAAAAAACTGTTTTCTAGACTGCGCCAAAAAATTGATTACTTTTTTATTTTTAATGAAGATTTAGGGCCCTAATTTTAATATTACAAGGTCTATTTTCGCGAATAACATTCTTTTGACAACTTTTTTAATGCAAAACTCGCAAATGGTTGATCTGAAGATTTCATTAACACAAATTCCTTAAGAAAATTAAATTCTTTACAAAATAGCTCTCTTCGTAACATGTCTTTTAGTAAGCTGTTTCCATGTAATCGAGCTTGAATGTACCTTACCTTTACCTTAAAACATTACATAACGTACGTACACTGAGAAAACGCGAAGCAAAAAAATTTTGCTAACATTTTTTTGGCTGGAATATTCAAATTTCTATTTATGACTGCAAGTTGGCTTTACTATACAAGCCAAAAATACTTTACTAAAAATTCCTAACAGAAGTTATAAAGGATTGTGCTACTGTAATAAAATAAATTTTACAATAACAGACACTGTCTTTTTGCAAAATAGTTTTATCAACTGTAAATTAAAATCTTTCCAGTTTGGCAAAGCTCTTTCCAAAGTAGCAAAGCTTTTTGTCACCATTGATATATAAAATGTATAAAGAATTAATTGCAGCTTTTACTAAATATTTTACCTACCACAGCTAAATTTTTTGTAGATTGCCCCTTTAGAAGGGGTTCGGATCTCTCTCGGCATATTTCGTCAGTATACTCGACTCCCTAAAGACGACGTGGTTCCACCAATTTATGTAATTACGAAACAGTCGCGGACGTTACACAATTATTTTTATTTAATAATATATACGCACTTTCTTTGATTTAAATAAAGATAATTGTGTAGCATCAATTTCAGTTAATTTAAATAACACTTGGTTGCCTTTGCTCGATACTGAAGTATCTTCAGGGAAACTAAAAATCAACTAAGTCATTACCTTTTTTGTCTTACAAATAATAAATACACCAGTTACTTATGTCACTCATGACACATAATATGTCAAACTATTTTCAGTTTGCGATACAAAAATAATCAATCTTTTTAATTTAAATATTAGTTAATTTTTATTCTTATTTTTTAACTTAATTTTTAATCTTGACAACGGTGGCAGACTTGCCACCGAAACGTCGTTTTTTTTTAAATTAGAATTTTTGGGTTTTTTGGGGGTTTTTCTTTTATTTTGTTTCAGGCGACCGGCCAGTTTATAGGGGTCAATAGGGCTGAAAAGGTATATATAAAGCTCGTATACCCTGGGACAAGGACCGAAGCGGTCCCATTCTTTCCAGGCGTGTACCCAACAAGAAGACCATCCAATAAATTACGTTTATCAAACAAAAGGGCTTACTGAAGTTTTTTATGCTTTTCTACCATATTGAATAAAAGGAGTCCTCGATGCAAATGCATACTGGTATTGCAGTGAGAGAGTTTAAAATAAACCAATATCCTTGCAAAAGCGATGTGTTAAATGAGAAGAACAGACTGAGAAACCTGTTTAGCGATAACTAAAAAGTAAAAAATAAATAAGAAAAAAATTAGGAATCTTCACTCACAGCGCTTTACCCCAGAAGAAAGAAGCCCCAATTTAGCGTGAATCTTTTCTCGATCCCCAAGGGTACAGCTACGCTCGTACGATGCCTTCAATCGCCTACCCGGGAAGTTTATGTAGACTTCTACGTAAACGTGAACCGCACTACTCGAAGACCGCCGAAAGAGTGTTTTACAATGTAAAATGAAAAAGTTGCGATAACCTAAAATTAAATATTTACCTATTTAATTTTGAATGAAAAAAGTGAAAAATGTCCAAATTTTTCACATTTTTACTAGGAATCTAAAATCAAAACAGCATTTAGTAATAAGCTGCCTCTGACATATTAAAAGGGTTTTTTGATATTTTGCAGTAATCTACCCCGTACGACACTAAAAAAAAAAAAAAAAAGTTGAAAACATAGGTTTATATAATTTTCTTCCTATTTGTCGTTGGAGAAACCTCCCAAAGATTGTCGGTACAGTGTAGAGTTACTTGTATTTTTGAAATGTCACGAGCAAACTTTTAAAATATAAAATGTAAAAGTTGCGAAAACCTAAAACTTAGTAAATACTCACTTATTTAATTTTGAATTTAAAAATGCTTAAATTTATACATATTTACTAGGAATTTTGAATCAAAACATAGAAAGCTGCTGATATTTGTTGACTCTAGAAGTGCTTGTTATTCTTACTTGAGTAATTGGTCAGATTAGAGTTAATTTATGAGTACTAAATTTTTATAATGTATCTGATATAAAGCTTAATTTTGTGATGATTTGCGTTTGTTTATAATAAAAATAGTGATTAATTCGACAGATATTTTGTGGGTATTTGAAAATGTCGGAAAGTAAAAATTTTGTTTTTTAGGAGTTTATTATTAATAAATTATACAGGGTGTTTCCTAATTGCGGTAACTAAAATTTAAAGGTGTATTCTTCTTGGCTATGGTAATAAATAAAATGGGTACCCATATAACATTTTTTGCCAGCGTTGTACATTTAATTTACTGGCATTGCCAACACTCTTTAATGGCAAGGCATTGGCAAAAAGGTATCAAAAAGACGCGAAAGTGAGCAATTGGCCGTTATTAGGCCACGTGTTGCAGATAAAGTGATGGCATCCGTCATTAATAAGTTATTGGCAAAAAATGCGTTTAAGATGATGGCATCCATCATTAATAAGTTATTGGCAAAAAGATAACAAAAAGACACGAAAACGAAAGTGGGCAAATGCAGATACTCCCAAGCAGCTAGCTGACGTCTTATTGACGAAAATTGTCGCATATACTTTTGTTTAAAAGCTAAAATGATGCGATATTTTATTTGAAAATTAAAATAGGAAAAAACTCCTTACTGCACATGCAATTTCCTTTGCAATGCAAAGTACCATCTCTCGGAAAACTGTCCAGCTTGGAGATACAGATTTTTACACTAGCCGAAGATATTTCTTTCGAAGCTAAGTGAGATCACCTACCGCAGACCGCTCTCGAATTATTTTAGTCTAATGGGTACGGTTTAGACGATAAAAAGCGAAGATATTCCAGAAACGTAGTAGTTTATTGTCCATTACGCCATCTATCGGTATGTCAAAAAACTATTAAATATATATAATATTTTTTATTAACACGTCTTTAAAACTTTTAATAAAGTTTTAAACAAAATGTTTACAGCTCCTAACAGTCTACTTGAATACCTTGCCTTCTCGACTAGCCATCACCAATTAATCACAAACACACACTTATTAGGTAATGAATACATTTAATTATGTCTATTAAAAAACTCTTTTCTTTAAAAAAGAAACTTAAAAGCTAGAAAACCACGTAGAAAACAAATGCACAAAGGGTCACCTTCGGTCGAAATTAACGTAGCTAATTTTACCATCATTTTATTTTTATTCGCTCCAAAATACATAATAAACTTTTTGCTTGACCTAATTTTTATTTGCATGATTTTTAACAATAAAATGTTATAAAAAGGCCATTTTCTTTAAATTATGTAAAAAAACATAAAATAATGTTGTTTAGCTGCCATTATAAATAAAACAGATCAAAAAATTGCTTTAATGTTAGTTAAATACCAATGTTAATAATATGGTTTAAAAAGTATGAATATGCGTTAAAGGTTTGCCTTCAAAAATCCAATATTTATTTGCCTGCAACAAAAACGCGTGCTTTATTTAATCAGGATTGGTATGCCGCCATTTTTGTATGCTTGCCGGCAATTCGCCTGCATGTAAAATTTATTGGCAATTAAGTGTTTATTTAGGGTTGACTTTTTAATGCGTATAAGATATTGGCATAATATTTCCACCAATTGCCAATGCTTTACCATCAATGCCAATATGAAAAATTGTACATTGCCGGCAAATAGTGTTTGCTGGGGTAGTTTATTTAGCCATAAACTAATTTTAATTAGTGAGAGCAATGGCGGTGTGAGACATATTACCTAATATTATTAACAAAACATGTATGCTTCTATCTTCTTTTGCAACTTTTATATATTTTTTTAAATAAAACTTTTGGTATCTTTATATTTTTACGTAGCTTGCTTTGTTTTTCAGAAAAAAATAAAATCCGCTAAACTTCATAATCTTGGACCATACAAGGGCATTTTTTCTTTTAAAAATTAAGTGTTTAACTTCTTATTAGCAGTTATGTAACAACGAAAACAAATACCTATTTAAAAAAGGTTCTTATCTATTCTAATTTTAAATTTTAATTAGTTTATTTAACAGAAAATTAATAATCGGTGTATTTAAATTATTTGAGCTTTTTTAAATATTTAGTATAAAGCTTAATTTTGTTATGTTTATTCCAAATACACAGGTTTATAATATGTGACCTATAAAGCGACATATATAGATTAAATGAAATAAATTTGTTTAAATTCGGAATGTAATAAACTTATTTTGCTCAATGGAATTACATTAAATTTAAAACATAAGCAAACCAAAACTTACTAAAACCAGTTTTACGCTCTAATTTAAATTAAATTAAATTAATATTTTAAGGTTATTTTTAAGTTAATATACTAACTAATTCCTTTTAACACAGTAGAGAATGCAAGAGAATAAGAAGATTTTAAATAAAATAATCGCGGATCTAGTAATGAACCGATTCTGAACCAGAACCGAACTGGTTTAGAATTGTTTTAAAGCGCATGTCTAGTTATTTATTAGTTCGGAATTTTTATTTACCGCGAACGATTTTCTATACAGCTGAGGATGTATTCTAACCTAGCCTTTTGGTTAGGATTTTTCATGGTTAAATTGGATACTACACAAAAAAAATTAAACAAAAAGGTAAATTGTTCTACTGTCGAAAGCCACTCGAGGTCTCTTGGCGGAAGACGAGGGTTTCCCTGCCTCCTCTCGTTTTTAACATAAGTATGTGTATTTAACTAAAGATAAAATTCAAACAAGAAGAAATGTTGTAATATTGTCTATATTTTTTAGTTAAATCTTTATTTATTTTATTGCATACATACATTCATACGGAATACAATTAAAAATCCTTTGTTTATATACGCTCAGAATCACAAAAATATAAAAAAATATTCAACAGGTATATTAACCCGCATAAAAAGTGGCAGAAACAAATAAACTGTAATACAACGGTTTATTTTTGTATCACAAAAACAGAAAACAGCTGACCATGTCGACAATGCGCATGAAATTCCGAACTGAACTTTTAGTTCCATTAAAAATCCTAGGACTGCTAATCAGGTTACGAACCGGTAACGAACTGATTCCATTGTAACCCGCGAACACAGAATTGTTGGATTATAATGGTTAAAAAAAATTGTACCAAATTTTGTGGAAATATCTGGAGTTGTATGAAAGTTATGATAAAAACGCATTTTTTTAAATTTTAACACCCTGTATTTCGAAAAAGCATTTTTCAACAAAATTTTATTTAAAAAATGTTCTCGTTTTCTTGCATTCTATACAGTTTTAAAAATATATTAACTGAAAAATAAACCTATATACATATAGAGTGTTTTCTGATGCGGTAAAAAAATCAATGGCTTATTACTGATTTAATTTTATCATAAAAAATGTTGGTTACACTTTTTACAAACTTTTAAATTTGGAAAACTCCTATTTGTCGGACTAGATATGGTTATTTAATTAAGCATTTGTTATCATTGTTAACTAATTGCAAATAGGAAATTAAAACACCTAATTTTTAAAAGAAAAAAATTCCAATGTTTTTTGTACATAGTATAGTTAGTGTTTTTTTTTTTGTATTTTGGAAAACTAAGCAAGCTATGTGAAAATATTGGATTTTTTTACTTTATTAAAGGGATAAAAATAAAAAAATGTCTAAATATCAGTGTCAATATTTTTGTCAAAAATACTGAAGTGGCACCACTGGACTAAATAAATTAAATTAAATTAGAAAGTTTTTTTCTTATTTTTTGTTGTAGAAAGTTTGTTCGGTTAAGTTACTGGACACCCTGTATGTATGTAAGTAATTTGATTGAAATTGATGAAAACTTTGATGTCTATTGGTGCCTAAACGGTGAGGTTTATTGACTTTAATAAAAAGTACCTTATTTTTTAAGTTTTTGATTGTCTATAAAATGGCGCCCTCAGCTTTGCGATATCTGTCAAAATAAAAAAGTTATGATGTAAATAAATTTTAAGTTTTAGGTCAAGAGCCCTCTGGCGGTATTTAAAAAAGTATTTTTATCTTCACAATTTTAGAATCTGCAAAGCTTGGTTTGTGTGCCAAATATCAACTGGATTGGTTAAAAAATAAATGCAATATGGCGAGAAAACCAAAATAAAAATTGAAATTTGACGGATTGTAACTGAAAACGAATTAAATTTTGAAAAAATATATATAAAGCTCTACCCCGTTTTTGATTGTCTATAAAATGGCGCCCCCAGTTTTGCTATATCTGTCGAAAAAAAAGTTATAATGTAAATAAATTTTAAGTTTTAGGTAGGGCTGGCAGTATTTAAAAAAGTACTTTTGACTTAAAATTTTAGAATCTGCAAAGCTTGATTTTTGTGCCAAATATCAACTGGATTGGTTAAAAAATAAATGCAATATGGCGAAAAAAACACAATAAAAATTGAACTTTGACGGCTTGTAACTGGTGTCAGATGATTGACTGTCAGTCAAGCCAGTTAGATAGCATTGAAAATGCCAAGTGTGATCTTGGCGAAACGTCTGCAAAATTCCGCAAGGAATACAAGCGACCAACGGATATACTCCCTGAATGATCACTCTACATATATATATTTTAGATAAAGATGGTTTAAGAAAGTTAAACTTTTATACACTTTTAAGAACTATTCTGCCCTTGCATAATATAATAAAAGTAAAGATTACTTTAAAATAAATAAGTTAATAAAATATTTAATATAAAATAATTATTTTTATTTAGGTTATATAATAATTTTACTTACTATACAGAGAAGGTTTTAACCCCTAAGCATAGGGTCAAGGGCTTCCGGTCGAAATTATTTTATCATAATCAGCCTTTCAGTCAATCAGTTATATTAAAAAGTTTATTACATTTTTTCTAAAAGGAAACTGTATAACATTGAATTGTTGGACAAACAAAAAAATATCCACAACATTATTTTTATTGTATAAATGCAGTAATGGACTCAATACTGTAAATGGAAAATCAATAGATAAGTAAGTTACTAGTTGATATATGTATGTATGTACTACTTTATTATTTAAAGAAAGTAATGTACATTTTTATAGTTTATATTGTTTATCGGGAAAATCAAACGAACCAAATTATCGTGGGTATTAGGTTATTACATGTTTAAACCACTAAAAAACCAATCATTTGATACCCATATTAAGATTGTTGTGAAGTAATATGTAATCCGCCATGTTGTATCAGCGGCCATCTTGGATTTACAATTATAAAGATTGTATTATATTGTATTGTTATCAAGATTAAGATTGTGTACCGAATTTTACATCAATCTTGAATGGTCTTGGGATCAAACAGCTCAAGATCGTTTAACTAGGTAAGGTTGCCTCGTAAGCCTTGCAACATGGCGGACCATACGTCACATATGTATTTTGCTCATTATTTAATGAAGTTTTTAACAGTGTAGTTTGTGTTTTTTGTCAATATTAAAGGAAATACTTTTAAATACTGTTAATTCCAGTTGTTACCGTAATTTCTTTTTCCTACGACCACTTGTGAAAATAGCAAATAGCACACTGGTTTCATGCATAGAAAATGTGTTATATCACACTAGTGTTACAAAGTACTTTACAACACTCGTGTGATATATATTATGATGTCATTCTAAAAACTGCTATTGGTTTTGCAAGTGACATATTTATTGTAGTGACAGTAAAAAGAACTTTTTATTTACCTTAAACAGTAGAACCCAAATTAGCGAAAATCATCTTATTAACGTTAAGTAACTACATAGTATAATCTTTCTTCTAATATTAAAAAGAGTAATAATAAAATTTCCGAAAAATAAATGCCAACTGACTAACTGATAGAAACATCAAAGTCAAACTTAACACCAGTCATTATCTACTTACGTATACAGGTACAGGTGCAACTTATTTTTTATATTGCGAATAAATAATGTAATTAGTCATTGAAAAACTCTTTTTGGGTAAAACATAAAGCATTGTATGCACCACGGGCTTTACTGGACTATAATGCCCATCAATCTAGCCCTTGGGCCAGAGGCCCTCGGGCTATTTCTGACCTTCAGGGCATTATAGTCCTAGTAACGCCCTTGATACATAAATAGCTATTATGCACTTTTTTATAAAATATTTTAAAAACTAGCAATATAATTATAATAACCGCCATTATATTATTAGACAAGTTAAAAAATATGACTGTATTATAAAAAGCATCATTACTGAAATATAAATGGAAATAAAATAAATACACATTATGAAACACTTCAATTTAAACATTTATTGTTATTTTTTGTTAGTTTATGTATGAATTCTTTCATATAAAATGTTTTATAATAAGTATTTATTTTATTTTCATTTAGTAAATATAACTTTTTTTCTGTAGTTGTGCCTTTCCATGATAAAATTATATTTTATAAAGCTTAAAAAAGCAAATTAAAAATACCCTATAAATATAAAAGTTATTTTTTAATAAAATATTGGTTAGAAACTTTAAACAAGAAATACGTACTTATATATATTTTTGATATAATATAGATAAAAATATACTAACCAATACAGAAAAAAACTAATTACACCACAACATTCTACGAAAAAAACTACACAATTAACTTATTTAAAGTTTTTCTACAACTTTATAGCAAACGAGTTAAAAAAGGTTATAAAAATGAGCAGAATTTGGAAATCACCCTGTAGCTCCGAGATGGATCGCAATAGCCATGAACTGTTTTTACTAGGGCTGGCAAAAACCGGAAAAAACAAAACCGGTTAACCGGTTTTTAAAAAACCGGTTTCGGTTAAAACCGGTTAACGGAATATTTAAAAACCGGTATTAAAAAACGGTTTTAAAAACCGGTATTAAAACCGGTTTGTAAAACCGAAAACGGTTTTTAAAACCGATACACCGAAATCGGTCTTTAAAACCGAAAACCGAAGTTTAAACGACTGGTTTATATATGACTTTTTTCAACCAGCATATTTAAAAATGTTTAATAATGTTAAAAAATACATTTTAATAAAAATAAATATTTTTTGTACTATATTTAAAAATGGGTTCTTAAAATTTATTTTGTTTCATATATTTTAAAATTGAAATCGAATTTAAAAAGTTTTATATGAAAGCTGCTTATTTTTGTATGTAAATTAAGATTCTAATTAATAAATATATATTGGAGTTCTCTTTTGAAAAAACAAAGTTGATATGAATATGACCTTAAAATTTTAGTCAAGGTCACAAACTAATAATACCACTAAATTTGCACCTTTATTTCAAACAATTCTTACAAGCAACATTTTCTTCTAAAATGTTTTCTGGTTATTTACCTGTCTAAGGTTAAATGAACCACCCTGTATAATCTGTCAACCAATATCCGATTTTACAAAATGAACGGTTTTTCTTTTTTAGATATAAATCGCAATCAACCGAAAACATATTATTTGATTCGAAGAACCGCTTTTCGATTTTGGTCCGATTATCTAAAAAACCGGTATTCGAAAATCGATTATCCGAAAAACCGGTATTTGAAAACCGTTTCTTCAAAGCCGGTTAACCGGAAACCCGTTTTCGAAACCGGTTTTCGAATACCGGTTTTCGGTTTTGGCCAAAGTCGCGGTTAACCGAAAACCGGTTAACCGGTTAACCGAAAAACCGGTTTCGGTTGCCAGCCCTAGTTTTTACTATAGTTGTTTCCTATAAAAAGAGATTGAGAGTCCTGTATTGGATTTTTGATATTCCATACGGTTTTCGAGATATCCCGTAAAACCATCGAAAATAAAACATCCTGTACACTTCTAAATTATTAATGATTACGTTCCTTAATTTTTGAGAAGTAGTTTATAAAAATCCCGTGATTATAAAAAACACTACAGTAAAAACAAATTAATTCTATAGAAGTCGTTTACGGGAAAAAACTTTTATCCAATTAGTTCGGAATTTTTAGTTTCCGCAAATAAATTATACCACTATAGAGATAGAACCCTTTAATTATTCAGGATTTCTCTGTTTTTATTAACACGCTTTTATTAACTTGGGTTGTAACTATCTATCTATCTATCAATCTATCCATCTGGCTGCCTATGTAACGGAATCTTTGAGCCTAATTTTAACCAACTTCCAGCTATTCGATTTCTTTGAAACTTTGCACACGTATTAAGGACCCATGACAATGCAATAATCTGCAATAACAGTATCCCGTTATCTTTTTTGGATCGCCAGGAAAAAAATTCCATTATATTATAAAAACAACATCTAGGTTGCCATCTGTTGGCAACATTTCAAACTTTGCTATTAAATGAAGAAGAAATTTTTTAGTGGGTTGCAATATATTGGCAACGGTCCAAACATTGCCTGGATTGCCATCTGTTGGCAAAATTTCAAACTTTGCTACTTAATGAAGAAGAAATTTTTTAGTGAGTTGCAATCTGTTGGAAAAATTTTAAAATTTGCCACTCTTGTTCATTAAAAATTTTTTTCGCCATTTTGTCAAGAGTAGCAGAAACTAAAAAATGAAAAATAATTAATAGTTTAAAAACTAAAAAACACGCTTTTATATGCAACCGAACTAAAAATTAGAAAATAATTTTTCATTAAAAAAAATATTGTCATTTCATAGTAAAAAGCGTGGGGTGATAAATATATTAAATGTTATAATTATTATATTTGCAAATATCTATGATGGAAAAGTTATGAAAAAATAGTAAAATGCACCCCACGCTTTTACTATGAAATGACAATATTTTTTTTAATGAAAAATTATTTTCTAATTTTTAGTTCGGTTGCATATAAAAGCGTGTTTTTTAGTTTTTTTAAACTATTAATTATTTCGTTTCGGGAAAATAGTTAATGTCAAAGCCACGCGACGATTAAATAAAACTCTAATTAGCTCTGCGCCAATCAGTGGCGGCAGATTGGCTGTTATAGTACGAGATTCGGCTGCTAAAATCTGCAACCATCGGTTTTTCGGAGTTGTCTGGAAAAATTTTGCTGCAAGCAGGGGTTGCCATCATTCAAATTAATTTTTTCCTAGTCCTGGCATGGAATAGGAAATAAGCACACTGCTTTGTGTTGTAAACAAGGACGCAGTTTTTCTTTTGGAATTGATAAAAAGTACATTTTAAAATTGTTTTTATAATGTACGGGGGTCCTTAAAGCACAAAAGTTATCAAGCTTATACAGGGTGGCCCACCATATTCGACACGGTCTGTAGCTGGATAACCATGGGGTTTTAAAAAATTAAATACTGAAACATATACAGGTTGGATAAGGCCACAGTATAAAATTATTTTACCCTATACAGGGTGTCTCAAAAAAAGTGTGACGTATCAAGGTTATATTTTTTAAATGGAACACCCTATATTTTATGACGGTTTTAGATTCTACATAAAAATATAATTTAAGATTGTTAATAGTACCAAGTGTCTAATTTTATTCGTTTTTGTGATATTTGATTTTTTTTCAAAATGCAGGGGTGCAATTAAATTAATTTTATTTTAACAATATAAACTCCTTAAACTTTAAAAATTTGTTACAAGATTAGGAAAAGTCTGCCTTATCATACGTAGGTCATATCGAGATCATAGATTATACAGGGTGATCAAAAAATAATTTAAATTTTTTAGAAAGTCAAATAGCAACATCTCTCTTATTTTAAATGAAATATCCTGTATTTTTTTAGACACATGATGACAAACTAAATGCTCTTTCAAATGGTGTATAGGTTGCCTATACCGATCTTTTATACTTTTTAAGTAAATTCCGTTTTAACATATTTTTATTCCAAATGTCTATGTGTGTCTAAAAGTGAATGGTTCTTGAGCCTTGATATAAATACATTAATAAAAAGTAAAGTTCTTTGGGCATATGGCTCATTAATGACTGTAAAAATAAATAAATAAATAATAACCTGGAAGAATTCGGCTACCAATTTTTAAACAACCAACCATGGTAGCCAATTATTACAGGTTATTATTTATTTATATATTTTTACAGTCATTAATGAGCCATATGCCCAAAGAACTTTACCTTTTATTATTTATATATATATATATATATATATATATATATATATATATATATATATATATATATATATATATATATATATATAAATAAATAAAACTTGCCACTCGGCTACAGCCTACACAGGCTGCTTGTAAATCCAGCAAACTGGCGCCAATGAACCATGTACTTTTTTTTGCAAGTTGATGAACTGTGAAAGGGTGATTGATATTATTCATGTTTTAATGAATAGTTTTAATAGGTTATTTGATTCAAACTGATTTGAATGGCTAATCAGTCTATTTCAAAGTCAATATTCAGTATTTTTAAAGCACATTGACATTTAAAAAAATAAATATGCATATTTTGAATGTCAACTTGGCTTTCCTTGAAAAGAGTTAAAAAATGTTTAATATAAAATTAAAACACTTTCATTAAAAATGTTTTTAAAACATTGTCCATTATAGGGTAGAAAGTAATAAAGCATAAATTTTTAATGGGGTGTTTGAGAGAACAAAAACATTCAACAAAATGTTTATTAATGCCGTAAAATAAATGGTTATTAAGAAATATTGGATTTTTAGGTTTCTAAGAACATTACAATTTATAAAATAATGGACATTTTACAAACCTTATATAACGTATGTCCTAAAAGTTTTGGCACAAAACTCATTGTCTTTAATTTTAACAAAAACAAAATAATATCAAGTTGCCTTTGAAAACAAAAGTTTATTTACTTTATTTACTGTCAGTTGAGATTTATTTATTTTGAAGTTTTCGCTTTAAGATATCGTCTAAATTAGAAATAAGAAAAAGTATCTACAAGTTAGTTGGGCGGATACCCAAAGCTGAAATCTGTCGAATATTCCAGAATGAAAACATTTCACGCAGAACCATTTATAGAACAATAGCGGAGTGCGAGCAGGGAATACCATGTCTGAATCTCCCAAAAGTGGAAGACCACGTGCATTTACCGCACAGAGGTCAGAGAGATTGGTGAGAAGAGCAAAAACTAGATTGGAATGTTAACGAGGAGACTGGCTAGGCAATACAGATCTTCTAAGAGTACGATATCGTTGGAATTGAGGAGGAATGGTCTTAAATATCGAAAGAGACGTAAGTGCCCCAAATACTCTCAAGCGCAGCATTAAAAAAAACCCGATAAATATTGTGTACCAAAACTTTTAGGACATACGTTACTCAGGTATTTATTTATAATTAAAAAAATCAAGTGTATTATATGTACAGTGTGCCTACGTAAGTTTGGCCGCATATGAGTAACTTTTTTTATTATTTATTTTACGAAAAAGTTATTCTTTATAAAAAGTTTCCCATGGTCCAAAACCTAAAATGCAATCATTGGATATTTTTAACTAAAGAGTAAAGTACCTGTGTTTTTGCTAATATCGCATAATTGTTATAAACAAAAGATGTTTAGAACTAAACATTACTTCAAAATATTGCAATTTTGTTCATTTCCAAAAAAAACAAATTTTCTGCCAAAATCGAGAAAATTTAAAGGTCTACTTTAGTGCATTGTACATTCCTCTGGTTTTAATAAAAATTAATTTAAAAAGCTTAGTTAACTTAAACCAATGTACAAACCTCAAATATTTACCATTATCGCAGAAACAAAAACAATTTTTTTTTTTTTTTTGAATATGAACAACATTGCACATTTGGAAGTAATTTTTTATTTTAAACATTTTTTTTCTTTATAACGATTTGTGATGATTAGCAAAATACAGGTACTTTACTCTTAAGCAAAAATTACATTTTTGGGCAAACCTCGTACTGACTGACACAATTTGATATCTAATAATTGCATTTTAGGTTTTGAACCATGCAAAACTTTTTATAAGAATAACTTTTGTTCGTAAAATTAATAATAAAAAGTTTCCCATATGTCGCCAACTTACGTAGACACACTGTATGTTTAATAATTAATAGTTTAAAAAAACTAAAAAACACGCTTTTATATGCAAACCGAACTAAAAATTAAAAATAATTTTTCATTAAAAAAATATTTTTCACTTCATAGTAAAAAGCGTGGGGTGCTTAATATATTAAATGTTATAATTATTATATTTGCCAATATCTATGATGGAAAAGTTATGGAAAAATAGTAAAATGCACCCCACGCTTTTACTATGAAGTGAAAATATTTTTTTAATGAAAAATTATTTTTTAATTTTTAGTTCGGTTGCATATAAAAGCGTGTTTTTTAGTTTTTTAAACTATTAATTATTTTTCATTTTTTAGTTCGTTATATTGCACAAAATTCTTAATATAACAGTAAATTAGAACATACTATTTAATTAAGCAGCAAAAAGAAAATAACCAGCCCCCTATGAAATGACAATGGTAGCAAATTTTAAAATTTGCAAAAGATTGCAACTCACTAAAAATTTCTTCTTCATTAAGTAGCAAAGT
Organism: Listronotus bonariensis; assembly: GCA_014170235.1. NCBI lineage: Eukaryota > Metazoa > Arthropoda > Insecta > Coleoptera > Curculionidae > Listronotus > Listronotus bonariensis. The sequence continues at coordinate 154,528 of JACEGR010000715.1, read as the reverse complement.
TTCAAATTTTGCCAACAGATGGCAATCCAGGCAATGTTTGGACCGTTGCCAACATTTTGCAATCCACTAAAAAATTTCTTCTTCATTTAATAGCAAAGTTTGAAATTTTTCCAACAGATGGCATCCTAGGTGTTGTTTTTATAATATAATGGAATTTTTTTCCTGGCGATTAAAAAAAGATAAAGGGATACTGTTTGCAGATTATTGCATTGTCATGGGTCCTTAATACGTGTGCAAAGTTTCAAAGAAATCGAATAGCTGGAAGTTGGTTAAAATTAGGCTCAAAGATTCCGTTACATAGGCAGCCAGATAGATAGTTACAACCCAAGTTAATAAAAGCGTGTTAAAAAGATAATTAAATGATCCTGAAAGCAAGGTACCACGTAACTTCTCTTCACACAGAAAAAAATGTCTTGTTTTAAGCAAAACAAGGTTTTAAAAATATGCATTCTTTTTGAATAGTTGTGCTTTTAAACCAAGATTTATTTCTTACTTTAAAATAATAGTGGTTCTTAAACTGGGAGAAAAAATACTTTAATTTACTTTAAAATAATAGTGGTTCTGGTTAGTGAAAAAATACTTTAATTAATGTCTTTAATGTAAAAGAAATTCTTTAAATTAAAATATCCTTAGTATTATTTTAAGGATATCAGAATCAAGAAATAAGAACCTAAAGATTTATGATTTAAGCTCTTTAATATCTTAAATATATATAAGGTTTAAGATTTTAAACAAAAGAAATATTAAATGTTTCTATCAAAATATTAATGAATTTTCTTTAAAATAATAGGTTCTTATTTTAAGAACCTATACCAAAATCTTTAACCTTTATGTCAAAGAACCTACTATTAAAAGAGAACTAATTGTTTATTTAATATAATTATCGTAATTAAATTAAATTTTATTTCAGTCTGTGGTATTTACTATCTTGTCTTAAAGAAAGAATCTCTCGGTAGGAAAGGGCTCGATGTTTTTAACGAAATACATCGTTCTTTTTATGTAGACCCATTGGGGTCACTAAAGGCGATTTCGGCCCGTTTTGGTACTCCGACTTTGGTAGGTAACAATTGGTATGTTTTACGTCACAACCGTTACGTCTGTGTATGATAGCATCCGAATTCGTTTGGTACATTTTTGGTAGGTAAATAAGAAGAAGAACCTACCTAACAGTTTATTGGTTTTTATAAAATGGTTTATTTAACAGCAATATTTAAATTAAAATATTTGCAACTATTAATATTATGTTTTATTATTAAAAGAAATAAAATTTAGAGTAAGACCAACAACTTTAGAAAAGGATGAGAGCATACCAAACCGATCTACCGACCCACAAGCCACGGTATAGCATTTGACAAACCAAACTGGGTACCAAAGTTGGCGTGATGTCACTATTTTCACACCCGAAATTGGTTGGTAGGCATTTAACCAACCAAACTGGGAGTACCAAAACGGGCCGAAATCGTCTTAAATAAAATAAGGTTATTTTTATTACAAAAGCGCCTTCTTTGAATTTAGTACGCAAAGCTGAAAACATACTTTTTTCTGTTTGAGATCCTATTTCTTTAACACATATGAAAGTCACAATTCTCTCAAATTAAATCTAAGGCTTTTGGTTTAAGATATCATTTTTTCAGTGTTCTTATTTAAGATTTTGGGGGATGCCGTCAGGCGCGGCCGGTGAGTTTTTCTCAGGTGGGGCAAATTTTGTGAGCAACTACCAGTGCGTCGCTATACAACGCAGTAGCGTACCTAGAGCTATCGGCGCTCGGGGTGGAAAGCAAAGTTGGGCCCCTTTGAAATCAAAATGTTCAATAGAACCGATTAACGACATTTTTAGACTTTCTTTCAGTGGCGGCTACTCAGGTGTAGTTAGTGAAGTGCCACTTCACCAAAAATAAAGAATAAAACATAAAAAGAACATATTACTATTATATAATTCATTTTTCTCATTTCTATTCCTTATTTGTAAAATTCGCTCTGAAAAATCTAGCATATAAATTAACCGCTGGCGCGAGTCGCTTTCCTTCCCTTTGTGCAACGCGACATCGCAATCCGCAATTAGCAAGTTTATTGCAAATATAAAACGGACCGAAGTATACACCTCATGCGGGGTTTTGTTTACGTTTTGACTCTCCGTTGCCATGACAACGCTATACTTGCCGGCGGCCAGAATCGCGGGTGGGAGTATCAGATGTATTGCTTGGTAAATTGCTAGCTTTAAAAAGATAGTACAGGTTTTGGTCGTTTCGTTGGTTTCCACGTATTTTTTCGGTTGTTTCCACTTTAGTATTATTCGCGACAGTGATTTTTACAGGATGAAATTAAAGGACAGTACAGAGCATTTCTCTATAAAATATTAGATCATATTTTTATGGAAATGGAAGTAAGATTCGAAGATTATTACAAACTTACAAACAATTTCCTTGTCGTGCTGATACTGCAAAGTTTGGCCAGTATAACCAAACTTTTTCCACTGATTCTTTTCAAAATTTATTGGAGATATATTCCGAATCATTTTCAAAAAATCAGCGGCTCAAAAATAAACTTGACCTAATATTTGCTGATGAAAGTTATAGAAATATTTTATTGCAGCAGTAAATGAAACAAGTTGGCGCAAATAAAGACTTTTTACCGAGGCGTATAAACTTTTTCGCTAATTTTAACGATACCGTCGACAAGCGTGTCAGTGGAACGGAGTTTTTCTTGTGTTAAGCGTTTAAAAACTTTTTTAAGAAACACTATATTCCAAGATAGACTTTTATCTTCGGCCAATATTTCAATTCAAAAGGAGTTTCTAGAGGAACTGATAAAAACTCAACAATTTTATGAATATATAATTAATAAATTTGCTGCTTTAAAGGTAGAAGGATTGATTTGGTGTATAAAATTTAGGGAAGTTTAGATATTAACATTTTTACTTAGACTTTTGATAGTTGAGTATTTTCAATTTTGCTAAAATGGTAAGTTTTTAATTTTTTACTTGACAGACGTATGATACCTTACAAATTTAGCTGGTCTTGGTTATCCTGACATTTAACGATTACCTAAGGCCGACTTACAATTTTACTTTCTGAATTACCCGACATAGGTTTTGACCAAATTTTCGTCGCCAAATTATATGTTGTGTATTTAAATAAAAGGTGGTATAGATAGATAGATAGATAGAATATATTACCTTAAAATGCACAATAGGTACAAAGGGTTCGTCAATATAAATAAATATAAATATAAATACTATAAAAATATATAGATATACACAAATATACATAGACACATAAATATATAAAATGTAATTGTAAAAAACAGACAAAAAAAGAATACAAATGAACAGAAACCTTAGCTATAAATAATTATTATAAATAATTAATTATTGTAAATATATACATATAAAAGAATATTAAAATTGTCAAATCAAAACGCAAGCAAAGTAACAAAGTCTTATGTCGCATATACTTTGCAACCGAGTAAAATGCCTTGTCAATAAGAAATTGCCTAACGGCATTCTTGAATTTACCCCCATGCATATTTATAAAATCTCTTGAAAGCTTGTTGTAGAGAGTAAGACAACCGTAAAAAGGAGTGTTTTCGAAAGAGGAGGTCCTGTGTAAAGGAACATCTATAATAGTCCTGTTTCTAGTGCTGTAATGATTTAACTCTCCGAGTCTCCTAAATAGTCCCATATTAGAATTTACATAAGTCTCGCACCTAAAAATAAACACACATGGCAAAGTGTGGATTCTTTTCTGAATAAATAAAGGTTTGCAGCTGTCACGCGGTTTAAGATTAAAAATTAACCTCAGTAGTCTTTTTGCGCCACAAAGACTCTCTCAGATGCATTACTACCTCCCCAGGACACAAAATTATTTAAAAGATGGCTGTAAGCCAGTGAATAGTACACAGAGAGCAATCCCGATTCGTCCAGACATAATCAACGTGATTTTTAAAAGACATTGTGGAGTCAAAAATGGTTCCTAAAAATTTGGTAGTTTCAGAAAATTTAATATTATTATTTATTTTAAAATTTGATGGTAACGGTTTTTTAATAAAGAAGTTCATGTATACAGTTTTGTTAGTGTTGATTATAAGATGGTTGTTTCGACACCAGACTTCCATATCATGGCATCATCCTAATGTGATCTGAGAGCTTCTCCGGAGTATCCGCGGCCACCACCACTGTCGTGTCATCAGCGTACATTGTAACACTTCCTGTACTAATATTGTGTGGTAAATCATTGACATAGAGTAAGAACAGTAATGGTCCCAGGACAGATCCCTGCGGAACTCCCATACACACAGGCCTTGATTCCGACGTAGCACCGCCATATTTTACGACCATTTTACGCCCAATGATGTATATATATATATATATATATATATATGACTTTGGGTAATTTATATACTGTATTTTTAATAAATAAATCACATTAAATACAAAGACTACTGACTACTGACATATTAACATTAGACTGACTTTTATACTGACAATCTATGATCTAAGCTATAAAATATATTACAGGCGTTAGCTTAGTAAATGAAATAACCCTGCCCTAGCAAACAATCTTAAATACTTAATACAATCTAGCTACTAAATATGGATAATGGATAAGAGATAATGGCAACTGTTAGCTAAAACAAATATTTTCGTTTATCTTAACAGCACAAAGCTGATTTATTTGTGTTGTGAATAACAACACTCACTTTGTTATTGTAAAATTGTTCTAAATTTATGCAAAAGTAATAAATGTTTTTCTAAAATCGTTAAAAAATATGTTTATTATTTGTTATTATAAAGATAAATTACTTCATTTTCTTAAGGTGTTAAAAGAGTAGAGGAAAGTGACCAAATATGGATAGTATCCCTAATATCAACGATATATGTTAAATAAAATAGATTGTTGCTAATATCAAATACCCGCATTTCTTTTAAATGGAAACTCCCACACGCAACTAGAGGGGTTTATTAAATTTGTTATGCCCATTCGCGAGTAGAAGTGGTAACATGCTAGTAGAGCAAACCCTTTCGTCGCTGTACCAAATTTTTTTTTAACGCTTTCTCATAACTTTTAAGGTTTTTAAAAATACTACTATACTAAATTGAAGGCAAAAAATCTCTAAATATAAATATTAAAGCCTTAAATCTTTACGATATTTTCTTTTTGACACCCTAAACAATATTTTCGATTTTTTTCTATCTTTGGGCAAACCACGAAGGCTAAAAGCCTAAATACTAAGCGAGATAAGAGGGAGTTTGTTGACACGGGACTTAAATACTTGAAGATTCGGGGGAAGGAAAGACCTCCGCGGGCAGTAGGTTCCACAGTCTAGAAACTCTAGGTATAAAAGAGCGAACAAAGTGGGAAGTTCGGGGCCTCTCCAATTGGTCTGTATAGGGATGCATGCGCGCGACACCACGAGTTTCTCTGTTGGGAACCGTGAGTGGAGGAACTATACTGGACAATTCTTTTGAACAGAAGCCATGAAAGTACCTATAAAAAGCGATAAATCCCCACAGCATGACGATGGGCAAGAGAGAGAAGCCTTTCTGTAAGTGAAGGATCATTAATGAGACGAATAGCTCTTCTTTGAATGAAATCAAGAATGCTTAGGGTTGTGGGGAACGCCATGCTCCAGATATGAGAACAAATTCCAAGGGAGGTCGGATTTAGGACACATATAATGTGTATAAATTAGAAGGGGGACAAATACTTTTTGGCTCGAAAGAGAAATCCAAGCTTTTTGAAGCTGCCGTGGCTATAGATACAATGTGTTTATGCCAGTTAAGGTTACTTTCAAATGTGACGCCCACAAGATTGAAGGTGTCTTTGCTCTGTAAAACTTGGCCGCTCATAAGTAGAGGATGAGTATTTGATGACTCTTTTCGCGATAAGGAACATGATTGTGTTTTGGATGCATTAAAATGGACGCGATTTTTGGCGCCCCAATCCAATATTAAATTAGGATCCTGCAAAAGAGATATCTGCATCGCTCAGCGTTTGTTTTCCAAATCAGGTTTAGTGATGGGCTTAGGAACCTGAAAACTGGAGTGAAGGGTACTATCGTCGGCGAAACTATGAATGGAATTAGTTGTGGACGAAAGAAGGTCGTTGATGTGAAGAAGAAACATTGTTGGTGCTAGAACTAAGCCCTGATGCACTCCAGCATTTCCTTGGTGAAAGCTTGAAGAATGGCCATCCACAATATCTGATGTACGTCGATCAAATAGATAACTAGAGAGCCAAGTACAGAGTTTAGTTGAAAGACCATAGGAGGGAAGTTTATTAAGAAGTGCGGCATGCCAGGCCTGGTCAAAAGCTTTGGATATATCAAGAACAACGATCTGGGACTAGTCTAGAAACTTAAGAGTCTTATTCCAGCAGTGCAGTGTGATACGAAGGAAAGAAGATCTGCTGTACATCTTTTGTTGCGAAATCCATACTTGTCATGCAAAATTTTGTGCGTTTCTAAACACTTAAGAATAAGTGAATTAATACATTTTTCCATTACTTTACAAAGAACTGAGAGAATTGAAATTGGTCTATAGTTAAATGGAAGAGATTTAGATCCTTTCTTGGGAATAGGTTAAACACGTCCAGCTGGAAAGCTCCGGAAAGATACCTGTGTCGTAAGAAATTCGAAAGAGCCGAGTTCAGATTGGTGCAAGTTCTGGAGCACATTTTTTAAAACGACTGCTGGTATGGCCGTATTTTTCAAAAAAAAAAAAAAAAATAGAAGTCGCCTAGTCTACTGTTTACTGTATTCCATATTTGGGGTACCTTTTTTATATTGAGCTACCCACATCATTTTTTAGTTTTTTTCCTAAATCCTAAGTAAAATTATTCTATGTAACTAAAAATGTTTACAAAGAAAAGGACAAATATATAATTATTATTAATTACTACGAAAAGTTTTCTATTTATAATTTTAATGCAAATTATGTGTAAAAAACAAAATGTTATTCAATATTTGGTGACTTTCCTCTACCTTTCTTAACAATTTAACATTTTTTTTTACTTTTTGACTACCTTCAACTATTTTTCAGTTATTGACGCTTAAAAAGTCACAAAAGTATTCTTTGTTAGCCCTTTACCCATTAAATTAATAATAATTATTAGCCGAAAATTAGCTGTTAAAGCGTCAATAACTTAATAACAGTTAAAGATAGCCATAATATAGCATCCTTATTAAAAAAAAAAAAAACTTGACTAATAAAAACACTTAATATTGACTATTTATTTCATTTAAAAAACGCAACACTTCTGGCGTAAGTCTTTACATATTTCACATTACCTGTTATGCTCAATATCGGTATCAAATAAAAGGGGTTAATTAGAAGAATAGAGCTCATTTAAAAAAAATCCAAGATGGCCGCTACAACAAAATGGCGAATTATATATTTTCCATAACAACCTCAATATGGATATTTAATAAAGGAGCTTAATTAGTAGAATAGAGCGTATTCCAAAATAAATGAACTAAAATGAATAAGAAGTATCAGCTAGCAAAAAAAGTAAAATCTTTTAAATAATTTGTATAAAAATGATTTTTATGAAAACGGTTCTATTGTACTTAGAGCTAAACATAATAAGTTCTAGATAAATTTTTTATCATAATATTAACTTTGAATACTCTACGCCCAAAGATTTTATTATTTGTCTGATCAATACCCTATATTGATGAGAAGATTGGTGCGATCTGGTAGCTAGGACTTACCGAAATATTTTTCGCTTTTAGTACTATAAAACCATTTACCAATTTATATATATATATTATATAAAATATTCTACTGCCTTTAAAGACAGTCAAAAGAAAACATCCTGCTTTTCTATGCTATCCACCACGACTCTCTCCCCAGACCGGTTTCGCCTGCCTTACAGGAACTCATCAGTGAGGCTGTATCGAGTCGTGGTGAATAGCATAGAAAACAAGCGTCTACTTATTAGACAAGTTTCATTGTCTAGCGGTAGGATATTAAATCCTGCCGTTGATGCCCTACTGAAATCGCATTCAGTAAATACGAGCATCAATTGTAGCGGGGTGGCTATATATGTTATGAAGCACAAGGAAAAAATTTCCTTTTATCTTGGTGTATTATATAATATTCTACTCCCTTTAAAGACAGTCAACAGAAATCATCCTGCTTTTCTATGCTTCATATATATACATATATATATATATATATATATATATATATATATATATATATATATTTTCTGTTATTTTTATTTATGACCTGAAAAAAAAACACATTTTTCTTTTTGCTAAATTAAAATCACAAAAAGTCAGTTTATTCAAAAGGCGCCCAGCTTATCAGTGACAAGAAAGTTTTAAATAATTTTTTGGCTTTAATCCAACTTCCTTTAATCTTTACAGCCTTTTGTTAACTCCGACATTAATGAATAAATTAAAGAAAAATGGGTCATATGGGGGTCATGATTAATTGGCTGTCCTAATCAGGGTTTAATTTATTTTGTGAAATAAAAAGGCAAATACAATTTGTTACATTAGCCAAATCTGGAAAAAATAAAACATTTACATACCAGGGGTCAAGTTAGAAATTTTTACCTTACTTAACTTTTTATTTTTAATCGTACAGGGTGGTTCCTTTTCGTTAACCTTGCGAAAGATCTTCCCCCTCTTATCGATGCCTTCTCGTACTCTGGGTTAATGCAGTTGAAATAATATTCGTAATTCTAACAATAGAACACTTGATCTCATATTATTGTAATCACTCATTGATCTCTTGCATAGATCGTTCTGATTCCTGGTTTAGTGGACGAGGATAGACATCATCCATCACTTGAATTTTATATTAAAAATGTTGCAACTAAACCACTCGTCCACGAAAGCAGTTATCTTTTTAATTTTAATAAGGCAGATTATGTACAAATTAATAATGATTTGGCTGACGTAGACTGGGAGAATCTTTTTCTGGAAAAGTCATTGGAAGAAACTGTTGACTTATTTTATTTAGAAATAAATAAAGTAATTAACAGACATGTGCCATCTTATAAAATAAATGGTAAATACCCTGTATATTTTAAACTGGATACAATAAGAACAATTAAAGAAAAAAACAAGCATCACAAAAAATTTAAAAGATTTAATGATAGAGTATCTTATCTCACATTCACTCGCCTGCGTCGTCAGTCAAAACAATTGATGAGAAGGGATTTTCAAGACTTTGCACGTACATCGGAGGCAAAAATTCAAACAGATGCTAAAAAACTCTGGAGCTATGTGTCCAGCAAAAAAAAGTCTTATGTTTCAATACCTCAAGAACTTCATTTTGAGGGTCGTAATGCCTCCGATGGCCAAAGTGTAAGTAATCTCTTCGCAGATTTTTTAAGAGCGTCTATGTAAAACCGGATAATAACAGAGGAGTAAAAGTCAATGCTTATGGTGATGGGTCTATTGTTATCACTCCCGATAGGGTCGTCGATATAATTAGGGGATTAGATGTACGCAAAGGTCCTGGGCCTGATGGTATTTCCCCATTATTTATAAATAAATGCATGGTAAACTTAGCTATCCCACTATGTATAATTTATAATTTATCCTTAAAAACTGCACATTTTCCTGAAAGATGGAAACTGTCACATTTAATACCTTTACATAAAAGTGGAGATAGAAACGACGTTACAAATTATAGACCTATAACCAAACTTTCAATTTTTCCAAAAATGTTAGAGAAAATTGTGTATGTGGACATTCTAAAAACAGTATTCAATATTATTATTGAAGAACAGCACGGTTTTTATCCTGACAGGAGTCTAGAGACGAACCTCCTCTGTTATTCTCAATATGTTTGTCAAACAATTGATAACCAGGGTCAAATGGATTGTGTCTACACTGACTTCAGCAAGGCTTTTGACAAGATCAGTCATGGACTCTTGGCAGAGAGACTTGCTGAGGTCGGTGTCAGCGCAGGACTTATTCAATGGGTTTGGTCCTATATCTGTCATCGCAAACAGGTTGTTACAGTGAATGGATTCCACTCCGAACCCTTTATAGCCACCTCAGGTGTCCCACAAGGTAGTCACCTGGGACCTCTCTTTTTATTATTTATATTAATAATATAAAGAACTGTTTCCTCAACTCCAAATTCCTTCTGTACGCCGACGATCTAAAGATATTTCGTCAAATTACTGTAATTGAGGACTGCTACAGGCTTCAAGAGGACCTAGATAGACTTTTCACGTACTGTGAAAATAATAGCCTTTTTCTAAACTTAAAAAAATGTCAATCGATAACGTTTTCCAAAAAGACAAATCTAATAAATTATAATTATTCCATCAACAATCACGAATTGGAAAGTGTCAATAATATTAGAGACCTAGGTGTCATACTAGATCACCAGTGGTCTTTCAGACCTCATTTTGAAAAAATAGTGGCTGAGGCAAGTAAAATGTTGGGATTCATAAACAGAACATGTAAGGAGTTTAAAAGCCCAAGTACGTTTTGACCCTGTATTACTCCTATGTGTGTAGTAAGTTGTCTTTTTGCTTCGGTTATATGGAGCCCACATTACAATGTACACTCTAAAAGAATTGAGTCAATTCAAAATAAATTTATAAAAATGTTGGCTTTTAAACTAAAAAAAAACAACCGAAAGAGATGTTAAGAAGAATTTAAAATTATTTCGTTGGCCCATAAAAGAATTATTTTCAGACTTATGTTTTTAATTTTTAAATTAATTAACCATACTGTAGATTCCCCCTTCCTTCTGTCTTGTCTCCACTTCAAAGTCCCTGGAAGAGATTTGAGGCACTGTGACCAATTTAATATACCTTTCTGTGGGACAGATATTGGACGAAAAACACACCACTAATAAGAATGCAGTATGAATTTAACTCTTACTGTAAAAATATAAATATCTTTTCAATAACCCTTAATGCATTCAAAAACATATAAAATCATACTTCTTAAATTTTTAAACTGTTAATAAGCTAATTTAAAGAAGGCATTCCTGGACCGATTTTAAGTCGAAAAGTTCATATAAACGTGGGCCCTAAAATGCTTAGTTATTAAGATACAGGGTGTTAAAGTTTTATTTTATTTTCACTTTTTAATAAACTTTTCAAAGACGGTTTGAGATATTGAACTGAATTTTGGCACAGGATATTATGGCATAAAAACACACTTTTCAGATGTTCATTTAATTTTTTGCAACCAGTGGCGTAGCTATGACGAATTTTCAAAACAATTTTACAAAAAAAATACTACGCCATTGACTTGGGAAAAAATTTATGGTTTTATAATAATTATCAATCAATTATAAATAAAAAATCCCTTTTTTATTTTTGCCGTAAAACTTACCGTTTGGGAGAAATCGTTAATTAAAAAAATGTCTTATGTACTCAAATTGCATCTTGAAAAATTATTATTGAAATAAATCAAGTTAGCTTTGCTCGTTGCCAGCGATTGTTGTTTTGAGAGCCTACCAAAATCATTGGATAGGCCGTGGAGGACCACAATTTTGGCCACCTAGATCGCCTGACCTGAACAGCCTAGATTTTTATTTGTGGGGACACCTAAAAACATTAGTTTATCATACACCAATTGTGACATTAGAAGAACTCAGAAATAGAATTATTGACGGATGTGAAACTATACGAAACACGCCTGGAATTTTGAAAAGGTTCGTAATTCAATGAGAAGAAGAGCAGAAGCCTGCATAGAGGCGGGAGGTGGTCATTTCCAACATTTTTTGTAAATTATGTATGTATTGTATTTAATTGTTATTGCTTTTTGTTCACTAGTTTGTAAGAAAATAGCTTAAAAAATAAATATTTGAAAAATGTATTTAAAATTGAAAATAAAATAAAGTTTAACACAATCAAGAATAATCATTAACGTCAGTGTCATAATGTTTACAACATAACAACAATCGCTGGCAACGAGCAAAGCTAACTTGAATTATTTCAATAATAATTTTTCAAGATGCAATTTGGGTACATAAGACATTTTTTTAATTAACGATTTCTCCCAAACGGTAAGATTTACGGCAAAATTGAAAAGAGGGATTTTTGTTTATAATTGATTGATAATTATTATAAAACCATAATTTTTTCCCAAGTCAATGGCGTAGTATTTTTTTGTAAAATTGTTTTGAAAATTCGTCATAGCTACGCCACTGGTTGCAAAAAAAATTAAATGAACATCTGAAAAGTGTGTTTTTATGCCATAATATCCTGTGCCAAAATTCAGTTCAATATCTCAAACCGTCTTTGAAAAATTTATTAAAAAGTGAAAATAAAATAAAACTTTAACACCCTGTATCTTAATAACTAAGCATTTTAGGGCCCACGTTTATATGAACTTTTCGACTTAAAATCGGTCCAGGAATGCCTCCTTAAAATTATGACATACCATTAAGTAACACCCTCGGGGTTTTATGAAATAAAAACCTGATGATGGTCAAATATTAGTACTAAAAATAAATATATTAAATTTATTATTTCTTACAGCTTTTAAGGGGACCTTTTAACTGTAAGTATACAGGGTGTTTCCATTCAAAAATAACTTTGTGTCAATAACTTTAAACTTCTAGTAAATGGAAAAAATATAGGTACGCCACCGAATTCACGTAAAAATAAAAATATTAGTTTTTGGTTGTTTTTGCTGCTCGTGAACCGGCAATTTAATGTTTATAAATTTTTATGATATACAGAGTACGTCCAGAAGCACGTTTTTTAGCGTTGTATATTTAACTAACATTCAAGCAATTTTTTTAATCTGTTTTATTTATATTGGCGTCTAAACAACATTATTTTATGTTTTTATACATAATTTAAAGGAAATGGCCTTTTCCTAACATTTTATTGATACAAAATCATGCAAATAAAAATTAAGTCAAACAAAATATGTTTATTATGTATTTTTGATAGAATAAAAATAAAATGATGGTAAAATTAGCTAGGTTAATTTCGACGATTTCGACCAGAAGGTCCATCATAACTTATTAATTACGGATGCCATCACATTATATGCAACACGTGGCCTAATAACGGCCAATTGCCCACTTTTGCGTCTTTTTGATACCTTTTGCCAATGCCTTGCCATTAAAGAGTGTTGGCAATAGCCAGTAAATTAAATGTACAACGTCAGCAAAAAATGTTAATTATATGGGGGAATAAACTATAAAAAATTAAAAGTATGTAATAAAATTAAAAAAAAAAGAAAGTAAATCAAAAGAAAACGCTTTAAAATAGTAAGTATTTCAAGGGACACTTACATTCAATTTTTAAATCCAAAACATAGAAAGAAATATTTAAAAAGGAGTGTAAATGTTAAAAAAGAAACAATATTAAATATATAATATTTTTTATTAACATGTCTTTAAAACTTTTAATAAAAGCAACTCCCTAATTTCATATAATTTTTCTAATTAACTTCAAACTCTTTAAAAAGAAAAGAAAACTAAAAAAGCTAGAAAACCACGGAGAAAACAAAGGATCTCTCGAAAACTATTGCACAAAGCGTTTAAAAGCGATTTTTCTCATCTGGCAAAATTGTCCAATCTTGTATTTCGGCTAAGCGGGAAATTTAAATTTCTCACTTTCGGTCTTGAAATTAACCTAGCTAATTTTATCAACATTTTATTTTTATTTTCTCAAAAATACATAATAAACATTTTGTTTGACTTAATTTTTATTTGCAAGATTTGTAACAATTAAATGTTTGAAGTGAAACGGCCATTTCCTTAAATTATGTAAAAAAACATAAAATAATGTTGTTTAGCTGGCCATTATAAATAAAATAGATCAAAAAATTGCTCTAATGTTAGTTAAATGCCAATGGTATTAATATGGTTTGAAAAGTATAAATATGCGTTGAAGGTTTGCCTTCAAAAATCCAATATTTATTTGCCTGCAACAAAAGGCATGCTTTATTTAATCAGGATTGGTATGCCGCCATTTTTCGTATGCTTGCCGGCAATACGCCTGCATGTAAAATTTATTGGCAATTGAGTGTTTATTTAGGGTTAACTTTTTAATCGGCTTTTGAAGCGATTTCAAGTCTACGTGTTTATTTCGGTGGCTTGAAAGTCGATTGAAAATCGAGGTCAAGCACATTTCAGGCCATCGTCGTACGCATGCAGCAGTTTTGCATCCAACTTCACAGTAGACATCAAATGAAAAACAAACCTCACTTTTTAATTTGTCCCGTTTTGTGTGCTGTTGTTGGTGTGAGCGTGTTTTAAAGTTTTTCACCTGTTTTTCCACTCATATTTTGTATACAAAATGTCAAAATCATATATGAAATTGACACTGATGACGTTCGAGGAAGCATTCATCTGAAGTTAGGCAGTTATTAAGCCCGCTTGAATCGTTTTATATCGTGTTTCTAATCGGCTTCAGTGAAGTCAACCCTACTTATTTTCAGGCTTGACTTGAACGATTCAAGTCACTTTCAAGCGCGTTTATATCGCAGTTTAGCTCTAACCCAAAAACAAAGAAAACAATTTCAATGGCATTACATGCCAAATTTAACTAAACGACAACTGCTACGGCAACCAGGTGAAATATCAGTTTATGCAATTGGGGTTTATTCCTCAAACAAGTTACATCAAAACTAGTACTTTTATGATGATAGATGCAACCATTCAGTTTTGTTGTGTCAAGGTAGTGTTAAGATAATGCGGAAAAAAAAATTTCATTCTGAGTTTGAGGTTGAGGTGAGTGGTCATATCACAAAAAAATGGAGTGTTTTAGCAAAGAAACGGAATTTAAATTGAGATCAGTGCTCTAAGCACTCTCGTTTGCTAAAATTTCAATAAAATCGGCGATACGACCGAAAAATAAAAAATTATACAACAAAAAATAGTCCCAATATAAAACCGGTGCACTTTTTAGGGACTGCTATGAAAGACGAATACAATACTTAAATATGTATACCCAGAAACAAAATTACTTGGTATATTTTCTTTATAAATGAATCATATACAAATACCCAGATGCGAAAGTGCTGCAAAATACGCTTACTTGTTTCTATGACCTTGAGAAAGAATAAATGGAAAATCTGCACCAATGCATGGATCGTAATATTTTTAATTTGTAAAGGTTAAACCGCACCAAGGCGCTAAGAAGAGATAGACTTTTATAGTAATTAATTATGCAGTTTTTTTAATGTGGGGAAAACGGGACAAAAGAATAATACACTAATTGAAAATTTAAATATTTCTTTATTAAAAAATATTACAATTTAAAATTTTACCTATGTTTTGAAAGGTAAAATATTGTTAGTAGATGTCACGTTTAGATCAATTTGTAATAAAATGTCTATACCTGGTTGCACAAAACATTTTAACAAACGATTAAACTAATGTGGGTTAAGAATATTTAACAAAAAAAAAACTGCTTATTAAATTAATTAAAGGTATTCCGTTTTACTAGCTTAATTGATTATTGAAAAGTTTTGTGTAACTGGGGATTAAAACAGAATAATTGAAAGCAGAGTAACAGAAGTTTCTAAAGAAATCCCGACGCAATATTTTAAAGCAATGCAGATGTTGCCATAGTAATAGGAGTATGTTATTTTTTAAATACTAAAAAACACATAATTTTTTTAATTTAAAATATAGCCTTTCAAATGGCAGTGCAGCTATAAATAAAAAAATATATTTTACCTTCTTTAGGCACATACTGATTAATACCAATAACTTTATAAACAAGTATTTTGTAAAAACTTTGTATTAAATGTTAAATAGTTAAAAAAATACTTTTTTAAGAGTTATTCAATATTTACCTGATAGAATAGTATTTTTTTGGAAGGTTAATAGTATTTTTTTGGAAGGTTCCTAAAATTGTCTGTATTTCTTGATGACAATGGCTTGAAAAATATTGTCGGCACGGTAGTGTTAATAGACGTTTTATTGCGGATGACGAGATAAAAATAAATTTATTTTTAAAATGATCTCCGCACAATTTATAATTCATCAGATTTTTTTCCAAAAATCCTCCCTTCCGGCAGACTTAAGCCGGACCTTTGCGCTAAAAATATATTTTCATTATAGAATAACCATCCAAATAATTATCCACTTTTTTTTGTAAATAGAACTTAATTATCAAGAAAATACTTAAATTTATATTAAAGTATTATGGCTACGTGAACATTAATGTGCCCGATATTATCTATAGCCTGCACATCAACATGTACGGACTAATTAAAAATAACTTTATTATATAACAAAATATGACATTTATATTTACCTCAAGTGATCCTTTGGGAATTTAAAAAATGATTTTCCGCTCTCGGTAGAGTATAATATACACATTTATATCCCATATTAAACGGTAAAAAAATGTAAGAAGACACTATACTAACACTTTAATAATAAAAAAAAACGTTTACAAACAGTTAAACACAATTAACTAACTTATGCTCACGTTCTATACCAACAAAAATATGGGACTAACTGATACCTAGATGAGCATTGGGTCACGTACTAAATCGTGGGGTGTATATCCACTCACGCAGTGGGAGGGACCATAGTGGTGAGCGATTTTAACGGACACGCTTAGTATCGCATCTGGGTATTCTGATAAATTGTGATATCGGATCAATTTAATTTATATTTCCTATAAACATTCCTCTGCAATTTTGTTGGCAGTGATTTATTAGATACTAGCTACTACCCTGATAATAACTTACAACATGCTAGTTACCAGCAAGTTGACACCTCTTCCGGTATCACCGGAAGTCTCTCAGTTTCGGCACCTATTCTCCCAGCTCCTGGACAAACAATAATTTTCTTCGGGTTCTGATAAAATCAAATTGTATTTTTAAACTTTGTGCGACAAGGTGACCACGGCAAAAATATTATCTATTCCGGTTTATATTCTGAAAGGATTTTCAATTTAATATCAAATCTTTGGTCGGGCGAAAAAAACCGATTGAGGATGGAAATATTAAGAGCGGAACTACGTGTTAGAATTAAATTTTCAAGTGTCTTGCAAGCAGCTAGCAATTTTTTAATATGAAAAGTGCGTGAAAAGTAGATTTTAATACGCGTGTGATATTATTCGTTTTTAAAGGATCAAGTAGTGCGTTTTATGTTATTTTCCTACAAAACCACTTGTGAAAATAGCAAATAACACACTGGTTTCACGTAGAAAAATGCGTTATATCACATAGTGTTGCAAAGTACTTTACAGCATGAGTGTTGCAAGTACTTTACAACACTCGTGTGATATATTTTATGTCATTCTAAAAACTGCTATTGGTTTGCAAGTGACATATTTATTGTAGTTCCAAAAAAACTTTTTACTTACCTTAAACAATAGAACCCAAATAAGCAAAAATCAACTTATTAACGTTAAGTTACTACACAGTATAAACTTTCTTCTAATATTAAAGAAGAGTAATAATAAAATTTCCGAAAAATAAAAACATAAACAAAAATCGACATAACCACAAAAAACAACTTTCACTGACTGCTCGCTCAGTGGCACAGTGTTGACAGGTAGAGGTAGATCAAATTAAAAATCTCCCTCTTACCTTTGAGCACTTTATGGAGACGCCTTGCCCTTGACTACCGTTGACCTAAAGCGCCAAAAAGAAAAACTCCTATAGATCAAATTCCTTTCTCTCTGTCTTCGTGTACTCATACACACTTTATGAATCCACTTTCTTTTTATTCGTTATAAATAGAATCAGACCCTTCCGACGTTGCCAAATGCTTTCCATATTTGCATGGTATAACTGACGTTTAGTAGTCGTTTTCTTACTTTTAGGACTTTAGTTTATGCATTTACAATTTTCATATTTTTTATATTTTTTTCAAAATATGAAAAAAAATATAATTTTACTTAATTTCCCATGTGATATTCAGTTTCATTAACTCGTTTTACGAAGTATCAAATCTATAAAAATAGTGTGTAATAATTCAAAGAAGCAAAAAAACATTTTTTCTGCTAACCAGTGTAATTCACCAGAGAGAATATATTATCACTAATTTATTATTTATAAACTTTATACTCGGTCTAGGTTTAAAAAAATTCTAGTACATGATAAATTTAGTATAGGTTAATAAAGAAAGATATACAAAGAGAACAGAGAATTTTAATGTATCAAATTAATTACGAATGAAATATTTAAGTAAAGATTTATCTTAAAAATAAATATTTGGTAATTTACTGGTGTGGTGCCTGTTAACAATATTTATAAAACTTTAGTAGTAAATTTTTATTTCGGGTTGTAATTTATCGTAGATAAATTAGAATTAGCGGTAATTGTGAGAGATTTATTGCTTGTAATATTAACTTGCGGTTTTTTAAGACGTTAATTAAAACAGAACTTGCTTCTAAGGTAAATTTGTTTTGTTTATTTTGCAGAAAATGTAAAAATTTATAGGAGCAGTTTTAAATGTTACATACGAGGGTCACTATTTATATTTTGAGCCTAATAAAAAAAACATCAGCTTGTCAATAAAAATCCCATATAACATTTTTTGCCGGCGTTGTACATTTAATTTAATGGCATTGCCAACACTCTTTAATGGCAAGGCATTGGCAAAAGGTATCAAAAGACGCGAAAGTGGGCAATT
Source organism: Listronotus bonariensis (assembly GCA_014170235.1). Lineage (NCBI taxonomy): Eukaryota > Metazoa > Arthropoda > Insecta > Coleoptera > Curculionidae > Listronotus > Listronotus bonariensis. Next base: position 135,981 of record JACEGR010000715.1, on the reverse strand, counting down.
GGCCGTTATTAGGCCACGTGTTGCAGCTAATGTGATGGCATTCGTTATTAATAAGTTATTGGCAAAAAGATAACAAAAAGGCACGAAAGTGGGCAAATGCAGATACTCCCAAGCAGCAAGCTGACGTCTTATTGACGAAAATTGTCGCATATACTTTTTTTTAAAAGCTAAAATGATGCGATATTTTATTTGAAAATTAAAATAGGAAAAACTCCTTACTGCATGCAATTTCCTTGCAATGCAAAGTAGCATCTCTCGGAACACTGTCCAACTTGGAGATGCAGATTTTTACACTAGCCGATATATTTCTTTCAAAGTTAAGTGAGATCACCTACCGCAGACCGCTCTCGAATTATTTTTGTCTAATGAGTACGGTTTAGACCATAAAAAGCGAAGATATTGCAGAAACGTAGTAGTTTATTGTCCATTACGCCATCTATCGGTATGTCAAAAAAACTATTAAATATATATAATATTTTTATTAACACGTCTTTAAAACTTTTAATAAGGTTGTAAACAAAATGTTTACAGCTCCTAACAGTCTACTTGAATATCTTGCCTTCTCGACTAGCCATCACCAATTAATCACACAACACACACTTATTAGGTAATGAATACATTTAATTATGTCTATTAAAAAACTCTTTTCTTTAAAAGAAACTAAAAAGCTAGAAAACCACGTAGAAAACAAATGCACAAAGCGGTCACCTTCGGTCGAAATTAACGTAGCTAATTTTACCATCATTTTATTTTTATTCGCTCCAAAATACATAATAAACATTTTGTTTGACCTAATTTTTATTTGCATGATTTTTAACAATAAAATGTTATGAAAAGGCCATTTCCTTTAAATTATGTAAAAAAACATAAAAATAATGTTATTTAGCTGCCATTATAAATAAAACAGATCAAAAAAATTGCTTTAATGTTAGTTAAATACCAATGTTAATATATATGGTTTAACAAGTATGAATATGCGTTGAAGGTTTGCCTTCAAAAATCCAATATTTATTTGCCTGCAACAAAAACGCGTGCTTTATCTAATCAGGATTGGTATGCCGCCATTTTTGTATGCTTGCCGGCAATTCGCCTGCATGTAAAATTTATTGGCAATTAAGTGTTTATTTAGGGTTGACTTTTTAATACGTATAAGATGTTGGCATAATATTGCCACCAATTGCCAATGCTTTATCATCAATGCCAATATGAAAAATGTACATTGCCGGCAAATAGTGTTTGCTGGAATGGTTTACTTGTTTTTCAAAATATTTTTCTTTAAGATCTACCGGGTGTCAATGAATCAATCAGACAATCCATAACTCTCAGAGTACTAGACATATAAATATAAAACTTGATATAGGTAAGTGGTATGGAAAGAGTAGAGTTTTCCGGTTTAACCGAAAATGGCTAAAATTTAAAATTTTAAATGAAACACCCTGTATATTTTAACCTATTTAGATTCTTGAAGACCCTGAGGCAATTCCAAATAGAAATTGGACATTTTGAAAGGACTTTATGGCTACTTGATTTTGTAATAAGTCATTTGTAGTATTGCATCTAGAGGGCCATGATTCTTTATTTATGTGCTTATTTTTAACTTGATCGCAAACTACTTGGTATCATTAGATTCGTCAAAAAATCCTTTATTGGAAAAGTGCCTGTCTAAAAAGGGTTGCCACTTGAAATGTAATAGTTAGACACGAAAATGTCAATTTGCCAAATTGTTTTATTCCTATTGTTTCATACTAGTAAATAAAACTTTGCGATTGTATTTTTTTCTGCGGGGTCCTTCCTATTAATGTGCGTCCAATCTTGGCCTTCTACATGCCATATTAAAAATGGCTCAAAAAATCAAGTTGGCTTCGAAACTTTTTAAAATGTCACATTCTCATTTAGAATTGTCCCAGTGTGGTGGGCGTCACATTTAAAAGTAACCTTAACTGGCATAAACACATTGTATCTATAGCCACGGCAGCTTCAAGAAAGCTTGGATTTCTCCTTCGAGCCAAAAAGTATTTTTCCGCTTCTAATTTATACACTTTATATGTGTCCCAAATCCGTACCTTATTTGGAGTATTGTTCTCATATCTGGGGCATAGCTTCCCCACAACCCTAAGCATTCTGGATCCTATTCAAATAAGAGCTTTTCGTCTTATTAATAATCCTTCACTTACAGAAAGGCTTCCCTCTCTTGCCCATCGTCGGGCTGTGGGGGATCTATCTATAGGTACTTTCATGGCTTCTGCTCTGAAGAATTGTCCAGTATAGTTCCTCCACTCACGGTTCCCAACAGAGAAACTCGTGGAGCCGCGCGTATACATCCCTATACGGTCCATCTTTACAGGCCCCGAACTTCCCACTTTGTTCGTTCTTTTATCCCTAGAGTTTCTAGCATGTGGAACCTGCTGCCCGCGGAGGTCTTTCCTTCCTCTCCAAATCTTCAAGTATTTAAGTCCCGTGTCAACAAACTCCCTCTAACCCCGCTTAAGACACCCACGGTACGTTAGTATTTAGGCTTTTAGTCTTCGTGGTTTGTCCAAAGATTAAAAAAAGGAATCCAAAGATAATAAAATATACAGAGTGTTCCTTTTAAAAATATAAAATTGACGCCCTTTCCGGTTAAACAGGAAGTGAGTGCAAAGTAAAAATATGCGAACACTCTCCTTTTCTTACACTATTTACCCATACCAAGTTTCACTTTGATGTCTCCAATATTCTAGGAGTTATGGCTTGTCTAATAAATTCGTTGACACTTGGTATACACTTCTGTACGTTTGAACCACTTGTCAAAACAGTTTTTCCATTTCAATTGAGACACCCCCAAACATGGTTCTCCGAATGCATTAAGAGCTTCTTAAGGAAATCGTTCGTCTCACGAAACTTATTCTTGATGGTCGAAGCACAAAAAGAAGTCATTTGGTGTCAAATCAGGACTGTGCCGTGGACGACCTATTAATTTTATATTTTGGGCCGTCAAATAAGTCGGTTGTGATACGAGATTTTGTGACAGCTGGCATTGTCATGATGAAGAATGTATTGTTTTCGTTATTTCGCCCTTGACTTCGGGTATAAAAATGGAGGTGTACCATTCAGAATTAACTGTTCTTTGTGTTTCTACCGCTAGTATTTTCACATGACTGGTTTAAAAAAAATGAGGCGACGATATGTTTCAAAGATGCTTCGAGCGCATACAACTTTGGTTGTTGTTGACTGTTGCTTAGTTTCTGGCTCATATGCATAGATCCATAATTCGACACCTGTTAAAATCTTATACACGTCTTTTGAAGCACCGCCATCAAATTTCTCGAGCATAAATTTGCACCAATTTACACGAGCATCTTTTTGAGCTTTTGTCAAATTTTGTGGGATTTAACATGACGAATTTTTTTACCACAAATTATCATGCAAAATTTTATTTATGCTAGTAGGACCGAAAGTTGTCTTAATCGCATAGTATATCACGTGACTATCTTGCAATATTAGCTTTTGCACAGCATCAATGTTTTCGGGCACAATAACTGCTTACTTAAGCATAGAAAACAGAGAGTTCGTGTTAGGGGTTTTCAATCGAGGAGTTACTTGGCAACATCCGGGATTCCCAGGGTTCAAACCTGGGACCACTACTGTTTCTTTGGTTTATTGATAGTCTTAAGAGCGTCATAAATAATTCAGAATATTTGTTTTCGCGGATGATCTAAAAATGTATGCATGTGTTAATGACGTTAATGACTGCGATAAATTACAGGAAGACATAGACCATGTTATTCAATGGACAAAGGAAAAGAAACTGTATTTTAATATTGACAAATGTAAAGTACTAACGTTTTCACGAAAAAAAGTCTCCTGTTATTTATAATTACAGAATGGATGGTGTGGTACTGGACAGGGTGCAAGAGGCATGTGATTTGGGTGTTACCTTTGAATCGGATCTGAGTTTTCGGAAACATATTGCAGATGTTTCCAGACGGGCTTCTGGAATGTATGGATTTATTGTTAGAAACACAAAACGGTTTCAAAATGTACAATGTATAAAACAGTTATATGTTACCTATGTAAGAAGCCTTCTGGAATATGCTTCCGTGGTATGGAATCCACACTACCAGTGTCATTCATATACTGTTGAAAGAGTGCAGAATAAGTTATTGAGGTATCTTAACTACAAAGATACGGGAATATACGATTTTTATGTTTCAAAGCAGGAATTACTACAGCGTTTTGGGTTGGAAACGCTTGAAAAGAGGCGCATGATTACTAGTATAGTGTATTTATATAAAATTTTGCATAACTTAATAGATGATACTGATTTTTTGGCTTTAATAAAAATTAATGTACCCTCGCATAACACTAGGAATACATTGACCTTTTATGTAAGTGCGTCTAACACAAATAGTTTTTTAACTCTCCAATGCAAAATATGTGCAGAACTTACAATAACTTACAAGAAAACTGTGATATATTTTCTGTTAGTCTTAGTGAATTAAAAAAACATCTTAGAGAGGTAATATTGTGAAAGTGTCTGTGATAATTGTAAAACTGTGATTGTAGATATTAGAAGATTGAATGGTAAGAAGAGAGGTATCGGGTGCCACTGGCATACTATTCATTTATTTTTTTCTTGGTGGTATGTTTTTTTATGTCAACAAATGACAATTTTTTAATATATAGTTTATGGGTGTTTTGCATTGTATGCCACTGTCGCCGATGCTCTGCTCTAATTATGTAAATACTGATACTGTTATAAATGAATGTTAATAACCTACTTTGTAATAGGGTTTTATCAAAAACCTTAAGTAGTGACCCTCGTATTTAACAAGGCAACTAGAAAATAAAATATTTATTTGTTCAGCTGGAAATCTCACTGAAGCTACAGGGTAATAAACTAGGTCTTTAGAGACTTATCTATCTTAGTACAGGAACATTTAGGAGGTCTGAACAGGCACATTTTGTGGTTCTCATGTATTTAAAAAATAAATGTGATGCAGACATATTTTATTTAACTTGCAATGTATGTATGTATATACAGGTAAAATCTTGCTACTCAATTTTGAAGCATTTATCTTTAACCGATTGAAATAAAATTTGGTATACACGTTTAGTTTAGATGACAATGCATAAATAGATGTGTAACGTCATTCTAAATCCAACATGGCGGGACCAACAAGATCGCGAACAAAGTCGGTCTATATAAGAGTCAGGACATTCGGCCATATTGCTTTGACGTGTTATGACGTCACATCTCCCATTTTTCGGCCATGTTGTTCAGTGCCGGAGATATACAGTTTATTGTATTAGTAGAACAACCGTTTACACAACAGTTTTTAATTGTTATTAAGTTGTAAATTCTTTACTTTAAATAAAAAACATTTGGAACAAATATCACTTCCAAAACAATGAAAAATGAAATGCGCAAATTTTAGACACCACTGGATTGATCTTTAGCTTTGATTTTTACCCAGTCTTGCCAACTTCTGTCCGAAGTGCCCTTCCTTCACGTCCACGACCTCGAACCGCCTAAAAGTTGAGGATATGTCGCAACGTTATAAATATAAACTAACCTTGATCGCGAACTAGTTATTTTTAATGCACTTCCACAATATGGGTATTAAATGAAAGGGCTTGATGAGAGTAACTTAAAAAAGTGATCTTCCTGTAAATCCAACATGGCGGATTTTTAAATGCACTTGCTACAATATGGGTATCAAATAAAAGGGATTGTCAGGAGAAACTCGAAAACTAAAGTAACGTCATTCTAAATCCAACATGGTTGAACACCTAAGATGGCGGACTAGTTATTTTTAATGCATTTCTTACAAATAAAAGACTTGCTAAAAGTACCTTTTTCATAAATTATTCAAAATCCTAAGTATCTTAAAACGTTACATTTTTGGCATAGAAATTGCTACAGAAACTTACCTAATTTTTATCCATAAAATCTAAAAATGGAACAATATACAGGGTGTTTTAATAAAAGAAACAAGTAATTTGTACTCTACACTAGCTAATAATAAATATTGGTTTTGGCCACCCTGTATAATTTATAGTAAAAATTAAATGTAAGTGATGACACAATTAATATTTTAGCAATATATCCTAATATACAGCCAAGAGTAAGTGTAAAGTAAGGTAAGATATATTAAAATTTAGTTTTGTTATGATTTTTCTAAAATCCTAAGTTATTTTAAATGCTAAAATAAAACTTACCTTATTTTATTCTTAGAATCCAAAAATAAAATAATATATAGGGTGCTTAATTTAAAAAAAATCTATGTTTGATGTGAATCTTTTTGTTGGAGTACCCTGTATAATTTTTAAATTATGCGCCTAACCAACCCACATCTTCCTATAAATAGATATTTTAAAAAAAAATATTACAGTTTTAGTACTAGAGACCGAGGCGTTTGTGGTGCCCCACCCTGTATGCTTCTCTCTCAATTCCTGATTTAAATATAAATTGGTACACAATATTTGATTTTTACCTTTAAAAAATCATTTTTTTTCTATTTATTTTAACCTTTTCTTCATAAAATTGCATAGCTTCACTTTTAATCAGCAGTAGTAATGATTGTAAGCAAAGCTTTGCAATTTTATGGAAAAAAAGTAAATAATTGGAATAGTTTCGTTAATAGCACCATTAGGAAAAACAAATTGGAGCTCTTATAGCGAGATGGTTCTTTTTCGTTTTATTAACCTTAAAATAAAAGGAGGAAGTGAATGTGTATAAAATCTAATTGGTTGTGTGGGAGTGTGTTTTATAACCAAACTTGAAAATTTTTCCTGAAACTCAGAAATTCTCTTCTTAGTAATTTCTAAGTTTGCAAGTGGTGTTACGTATTGCATGATTTCTTTGTTAACTTCAGCCATGTTACAGGAATAATATTAAACAATAAAACAAATAATTATTAAGTTAGTTAGGTAACTTTAACTATTATTTGGCGGTTTTCACTACTTTTTATAAGCATGACCGCCGGACGGCAGCTTTTTATAGATAAACTAAGTAAAGCCGTTTTCATATACGTAGATATCAAAAACCTTTGGACGGCGGTTTTCTTCATAAATTGAGCAAAACCGCTGGCGGTCGTGTAGCTAGTGCTTTTAAATACTATATGAGTAAGCAAGGTTAGTTTATATTTATAAGGTTGCGACATATCTTCAACTTTTAGGCGGTTCGAGGTCGGGGATGCAAGTAAGGGCAGTGGCATTTAGAATTTGCGCATTTCATTTTGCATTGTTTTGGAAGTGATATTTGTTGCGAGATGTAATTTTTAAATGTTTTTATTTAAAGTAAAGAATTACAACTTAATATGAGATGAGTTGGTCAAAATGACTATTGATGACATTGAAGATAGAGGAACAGTCTTGGTTATAAAGGTACCAGAAACTAAAACTTCAACTTCAAAAAGTTTTACTATCATTGAAGAAGATTTAGGCGCTTTAAATTTAATAAAAAAGTACACAACATTAAGAGCAGCTGGAATAAAGGAGCGAAGATTCTTTCTTACCTATAGAAAGGGTCGATGTACAGTACAACCCATTGGAAAAAATACCATAGGAAGCGTCCCAACATTGATAGCATAATTTTTAAAATTGGATAATGCAGAAGCTTACACTGGCCACTGTTTGCGTCGCACATCGTCAACTTTACTTGTTGAGGCAGGTGCTTCGTTTGAAACGCTAAAACAACATGGGAAATGGAAAAGCTCTTCAGTAGCTGAAGGATATATAGAAGAAAGTATTTCATCCAAAAACAAAGTAGCCAAAATGATTGCCAATTCAGTTAATTCCGAGGTTAATTCCGTATCGACTATTGAAAATTCTTTAATGGACTGTTCTTCTATACAAAATAGCGTTAGTGCTACCACCGCTGCTACCATCACAAAAAACACCGACCATTCTATAGTGGGATCAGCTACATTTTCCGGGACATTTCAAAATTGTAATTTTTATTTTGGAAATAAAGTTTAATTTTTAGTATTGTTTAAAGAAAAATTATTTTTTGTATAAACTTGATCTTTATTGTGAGAGAAATAAAATTGGATAAGCAATAAAATTTCCATATTAGCGCATTAGGGCATTATAAGCGGGCATTATCATAATGCCCGCTTATAATGCCCTAGGTGTGATAGCAGGTATTATTGCTACCATAACATATTCCGTTTCTAAGGTATTACAGATCAATAATAGATGGGTAAAACATATCAAAACAAGCACTATTAGTCACGCATGTTTACATGCCGGTATTTAGTTAGATTGTCTCTTTTCCTCACATTGCGCTATGTGTTATGTTATTTAGCTTAACCGGTATATTTAAGAGTGCGGTACTTGTACTTGAATCACAATTTAAAAACAGTACTTTCTTTAAAAAATATAAAACAGCTCTTTTTTAATAAAAATATATATATTTCATCACCTTTTTTATTAAAGGCTTTTAAATTGACAACTTGTATATCAAGTTGAATAATGAGTTTTACCTTTCTAATGGATATAAGGGCAAAAACAAAACTTAATTAAAGGTTTTTCCTTTATAATTCTGGTTATTCCTTATACGCGTTCACAAAGTGGTGTTTTGCAATCAAAGTTTATATTTTCCATTATTTTGCTAATGGAAAATTTTAAAAGTTAAAAAATATGAAGCGAGGATTTATTCTTTACAAAAAAAAAAATATTTAATGTAATTAAAGAGCTTTTTATTTAGGTATTCAAAAAAGTCTATCATAATTTAATTAATTATTAGAAAAGTTTCTTTTCAAAGTTTTTTGAAGCAAAGTGTAGATTATTCTAACAATCCAACTTTCTTAATTTAAAATTGCTGTGTTTAAATTGTTCTTCATGATTTCTGTTTTTCTTTTCTTTAGTTATGAATATGTATTTTTAGTTTCCGGTTACCACAGCTTTTAGTTTATTATTCAATTACTTTTATACCTACCTTTCCATAAAAGCAGTTAATAAAAGCAAAAAAAAAATTAAATAACATTCTAAATTTATTTTAATGTGATTTTTGTAGGTCAATAATAGAGCTGTTTATGTATCAAGGGCGTTACTAGGACTATAATGCCCTAAAGGTCGGAACAGCAGTCTGACCCGAGGGCTAGATTTCGACCTGATGGGCATTATAGTCCAGTAAAGCCCGTGGTGCATACAATGCTTTATGTTTTACCCAAAAAGAGTTTTTCAATGACTAATTACATTATTTATTCGCAATATAAAAAATAAGTTGCACCTATACCTGTATACGTAAGTAGATAATGACTGGTGTTAAGTTTGACTTTGATGTTTCTATCAGTTAGTCAGTTGGCATATTTTATTTAACTATTTGCTCAAAATGGAAGAAATTCCACAAAATATAAGAGAAAAGGCAATAAAAGCGACCGAAAATCTTTTGCCAGTTAAATCAAGGCAATAGTATGTATCGGGAGTATGGCATATTTGGTATTTGGAAAGATGCGAACGCAATTCTTCAAATAACCGAAACCGTTTTAATGGCATATTTTCAGGAACTGGTAAGTTATTGATTTTATTTTAATACATATGTTTAACAAACTTTATTATTTTTAGTCGGAAAAAATACAGTCCGAACTCTCTCTGGACCAAGTATTCCACCCTAAGGTCTACGTTGATGGTCTATGAAAATATAGACATTTCGCAATAGCATCGTCTCATATCTTTTTAACACGCTTTTATTAACTTGGGTTGTAACTATCTATCTATCCATCTATCCATCTATCTATCTATGTAACGGAATCTTTGAGCCTAATTTTAACCAACTTCCAGCTATTCGATTTCTTTGAAACTTTGCACACGTATTAAGGACCCATGACAATGCAATAATCTGCAAACAGTATCCCGTTATCCTGGTTTGGATCGCCAGGAAAAAAAATTCCATTATATTATAAAAACAACACCTGTGTTGCCATCTTTTGGCAACATTCCAAACTTTTCTCAGGTTTAGCTTACTCTTGACAAAATGGCGAAGGAATTTTTTAGTGAATAAACTGGAGCATTTTAACATACATACATACATAAATGCATATCGAACTAAAAAATGAAAAATAAATAATAGTTTAAAAAAACTAAAAAACACGCTTTTATATGCAACCGAACTAAAAATTAGAAAATAATTTTTCATTAAAAAAAATATTGTCACTTCATAGTAAAAAGCGTGGGGTGCATTTTACAATTTTTTCATAACTTTTCCCTCATAGATATTGGCAAATATAATAATTATAACATTTAATATATTAAGCACCCCACGCTTTTTACTATGAAGTGACAATATTTTTTTTAATGAAAAATTATTTTCTAATTTTTAGTTCGGTTGCATATAAAAGCGTGTTTTTTAGTTTTTTAAACTATTAATTATTTAAAAGTTAAGTCGAAAGGATACGTCCCGAAGAAGTCTAAAGTTTTGGAAGGAGAGAACAATACAGTTAAAACTTATTAATGGATCCTACTCTTTTTCTATACAAATAGCGTTAGTGCCATCACTCCATGCCGTTAGCCATCACAAATAACACTGACCATTCTATATGGGATCAGCTACATTTTCAGACATTTCTTAAAATTGTAATTTTTATTTTGAAATAAAGTTTAATTTCTTAGTATTGTTTAAAGAAAATTATTTTTTGTATAAACTTGATCTTTATTGCAGAGAAAATTGATATAAAAATAAATCATATTAGCATTAGGCGTTGGTGCTGGCATTATCATAATGCCCTAGGTGTGATAGCAGGTATTATTGTCACCATAACATATTCCGTTTCTAATGTATTACAGATCAATAATAGATGGGTAAAACATAAAGTTTATAATATGTTCATTATTTTATTAGTCCATGAGCCTTCTGTAAAATGCTTTTAGAGCATTAAGCATAAACATGTTGTAAGCGCGAGGAATTATACAGGGTGCTCCAAAGAAAGATTCATTCACCCCTGCATATTAGTTTTTAGTTTGGATTGTAGAAATAAAAATAAAGTAAATTTTATGATAAGAAAAAAATCACAAAAAGGTTTAAAGCAAATAAATCGGCATGCTTGTCTCTGCGCGGCCGCCTTTGCTATATTTCTTTTTTATGATATGCCGGTTGATGCAGCTGGTCATCGCACTATGGGATAAGAAATTAATTTTTTTGGTCAAAACTCTGAAATCTACTCAATCTAACTTTAAAATGAGGTGCTTTTTACTGGAAAATATTGAAAATAATTTATAAATTAATACAAATGCTTTTTGAAACCTAAAACTTATTTATATGTTATTATAAATTTACACCCCCTAACATTATTATTTTTTATTTACAAAATAAACTAAAATGATCAGCTTGTTTGGTTAATTCGGTAGTATCTCTAATGCAATCCGATGATTATTATCTCATATGATATACAGGGTACGACAATAGGTATGATTTTTTAAAAATGGAATACCCTGAATATTATATCACCACCAAAAAATCTTTTAAAATGCTTTAAAAAATACTACATTTGATGTGTGTCTATCTCAATTAGTTTCGGAAATATGACCATCCAAATCTGGAAAAATAATTTTAAATTATTCTTAGAAGCGTACTAGAGATACATCTTTCCCAACTTTTTATTTTTTAACGTATAAAATAAATAAAAACACACTGTTTTGTTGGGTAGATTTTGTAGAATCCATATCTTTCATCAGAATGCTTTTTATCCTTTAGGGATATACAGTGTAGACAAAACATATTAATTTTAAAATGGAAAACCTTGTAAATTAATAAAAAAGTCTTGCATCCGTCCTTACACTCAGAAGTAGCAAAAAGTAGGAAGGCAATTGTAAGTACTAAAACTGATAAAGAAAAAGGTAAAAATCTTTGACAAAAGTAGCGAGACCTCGCGAGACTGCATCGGAAACACAACAACGCTCTTATTATTTAAACTCTTTACTTTTTTAGTAAACAAGGTACATAATAAACTAAGTAGATTAAATGTTGTATATTTATGTTTACTTATAATACATTTTCAAGTTTCTTATTACCCCAGTAGAAGTCGTCATATCCTTTATAATTTTGCGTACATGTAGTTTGGAGTATCTACTTTAAAATACACAGCATGACCCATTAAAATTTCCAAAGTTGCTTTTACCAAAATAATGGATTTCTATCCCATAGTGTATCGGCGCGTCGCTGTAAAGGATAGCGGTGCCTTTGTATGAAAATAGTCCGATTGCGGCGGCCTTTTTATGTTTTTTGTATTATTTTCAAAGGGTACAAAAAGAAGAAAACAAATACATAACCTGGTGGAAACGACTACTTGGCTGGTTACTTTAAAATTACGGAGTCTCCAAATAAATGGATGACCCCGGGTCGCAATGAAGACGGTGACACGTGTTTCATCCTTGTTGGGAATCATCACAAGCGCTGTACATTGCCGACAACTTGGCTATGTTTTCCAGTCGCTAAACATAATCTCTTGTCGGAACTAAGGAGTAAGTTCAGCGGCCAGAGCCATCTCGCCAAGCAGTTTCAAACCACCAGCCAGAGCATTCGTTAGGTTAAAACGGTAAAAGAGGGTGCCATCTAGGTGTATATGGCGTAAGTAGCATGTGTTGTAATACCAACAAACCATAATGGAAACTGGCACACTCATCAGTTCACGGAGTTTGTGAATTTCGGATGAGCAGTTTTGCACAACTCCAGGTAGGTGGCGTACAGCAAAAGCTGAAAGGTGTCGATAAAATCATAAAGGCAGTATATTTCACCCAACTGCATATAATAATAAGAAAGTAATTTTCTTGAGCCTTAGAATAAACAATTTAATAAGAGTTTTAAATTCTTGGGCATAGAGGCTCCTAAATGACAAAAAGAAAAGAAAACAAATACATAACCTGGTAGAAACGACTACTTGGCTGGTTACTTTAAAATTACGGAGTCTCCAAATAAATGGATGACCCCGGGTCGCAATGAAGACGGTGACACGTGTTTCATCCTTGTTGGGAATCATCACAACCGCTGTACATTGCCGACAACTTGGCTATGTTTTCTAGTCGCTAAACATAATTCTTGTCGGAACAAGGAAGTAAGTTCAGCGGCCAGAGCCATCTCGCCAAGAATTTCAAAACAACCAGCGACATTCGTTAAGAGTTAAAACGGTAAAAGAGGGTGCCATCTAGGTGTATAGGGCGTAAAAGTAGCATGTGTTGTAATACCAGCAAACCATCGTGAAACGGCACACTCATCCAGTTCACGGGTTTGTGAATTTCGGATGAGCAGTTTTGCACAACTCCTGGTAAGGTGGCATACAGCAAAAGCTGAAAGGTATGATAAAATCACAAAAAGACGTATATTTCACCCAACTGCATATAATAATAAGAAAGCAACTGCATATAATAAGAAAACGAATGCTCTGGCTGGTTGTTTTGAAATTGCTTGGCGAGATGGCTCTGGCCGCTGAACTTACTTCCTTGTTCCGACAAAATTATGTTTAGCGTCTAGAAAACATAGCCAGTTGTCTAACCCAATATGCAGCAGTTGTGATGATTCCCAACAAGGATGAAATACGTACCGTCTTCATTGCTGACAGGGTCATCCATTGTTGGAGACTCCGTAATTTTAAATATTCAATAGTAGTCATTCTACCAGGTCCCTGTATTTGTTTTCTTTTCTTTTTATCATTAGGGCCTGGCCCAAGAATTTCAAAACTCTGTACTAAATTGTTTATTCTAAGGTTCAGGAAAACCTACTTTCTTATTCCCGACCATGTGCGGTTGGGTGAGTATATGCTGCCTGTATATTTTATCATACCTTTCTGGCTTTACTAACTGTCTCCTACTGGAAGTTAACTCTCATCCCAGCCACTGAAGCCAAATGATTGTGAGTCGATGCCGGTTCGATATGTTTGTTATTTCGTTACGGCACGTACTTCCCACTACCAGATGGCACGGTTTTTGCATCTGTTTGATTGTTTGGAGAACCAGCGGCGAGATAACGACCGCTGAGGCACCGCTCGACAAGAATATTTCAACGTCTAGAAGACATAACCGGAGTTATTTGATGCTGGCGACGTGATTCCCAACAAGGTAGGTACGTGATGCCGTCAATACGGTCATCCATTTGACGAGGACTCCATTCATTTTAAGTAACCGATGGTTTCTCAGTTGCATGTATTTGTTTTCTTTCTTTTGTCATTTAGGGCCTCACAACAGAATTTAAGCTCATTAGAGGCTACAGACCAGAAAAAATACTTTCTTATTATTATATGCGGTTAATTTCTGCTTTATGATTATCGCTGCTCGGCACATGCCGGAAGTTAATGCTGAAACCTTAAATCGAGAATACTGAAACCCGTGAGGCGATGAGGACCATGTTTGTTGTATTACGGCACATGCACCTATACCTGAATGACACCCTCTTTGTTTTAACTTAACGAATGTATTTCCGGTTGTTTTGAGATGCCCGGCGGCGAGACTGACTGGCCGCTGAACTGCACTTCCTTCGTTCCGACAGGTTGTGCAGAAACATGCCAGAGAAAAACGCCGACAGTGTCAAATCGGCGATAGTGATGATTCCCAACAAGGATGCAGGCGCACTGTCACCGTCTTCGTTGCGACCCGGGTCGTCCATTTATTTGGAGACTCCAGCTATTTCAAAGTAACCGGCCAATGGCGTTCTACCGGGTTATGTGTTTGTCTTCTTTCTTGTTCGTCATTTAGGGAAACACTCTATTGGAACTCATTAAGACTCGTTAAGTGTCTAAGGCTCTAGGCTCAGAAGACCGTATCTGTATTCCCGACCATGTGCGGTTGGGTGAATATATACTGCTGTCATGATTTTATCATACCTTTCCCAGCTTTTGCATGTACGCCACGCCTACCGGAGGTTGTGCAAAACTGCTCATCCAGAAATTCACAAACCCGTGAACTGATGAGTGTGCCAGTTTCCCATTATGGTTTGTTGGTATTACAGTACATGCTACTTAGCCTATACACCTAGATGGCACCCTCTTTTGCCGTTTTGGCCTAACGAATGCTCTGGCTGGTTGTTTTGAGATTGCCCAGCGGCGAGATGGCTCTGGCCGCTGAACTGCACTTCCTTCGTTCCGACAAAATTGTGTTTAACGTCTAGAAAACATAGCCGAGATTGTCGGCAAATAGTACGGCGGTTGTGATGATTCCCAACAAGGATGAAGGACGCACGTGTCACCGTCTTCGTTGCTGACCCGGGGTCGTCCATTTATTGGGAGACTCCAGCTATTTCAAGTAGCCGGCCAAGTAGTCGTTTCTACCGGGTTATGTGTTTGTTTTCTTTCTCTTTTGTCATTTAGGGAGACACTCTAGCCCGGAATTTAAAACTCATTAAGTTGTTTTGTTCTAAGGCTCAAGAAGAAGTACTTTCGTATTATTATATGCAGTTGGGTGAAATATACTGTCTTATGATTTTATCACACCTTTCAGCTTTGCTGTACGCCACCTACCAGGAGTTGTGCAAAACTGCCTCATCCGAAATTCACAAACCCGTGAACTGATGAGTGTGCCAGTTTCCATCATGGTTTGTTGGTATTACAGACACATGCTACTTACGCCCTATACACCTAGATGGCACCCTCTTTTTGCCGTTTTTAACCTAACGAATGCTCTGGCCTGCGTTTGTTTTGAAATTGCTTGGCGAGATGGCTCTGGCCGCTGAACTTACTTCCTTGTTCCGGCCAAAATTGTGTTTAGCGTCTGGACAACATAGCCAAGTTGTCGGCAAATGATACAGCGGTTGTGATGATTCCCAACAAGGATGAGGAAACACGTGTCACTGCGTCTTCATTGCTGACCCGGGGTCAATCCATTTATTGGGAGACTCAACAATTTTAGTAGCCAGCCAGAGTAGTCGTTTCTACCAGGATTATGTATTTGTTTCTCTTTTCTTTTTGTCATTTTAAGACCTCTAGCCCAAGAATTTAAAACTCATTAAATTGTTTTATTCTAAGGCTCAAGAAAATTACTTTCTTATTATTATATGCAGTTGGGTGAAATATACTGCCTTTATGATTTTATCATACCTTTCAGCTTTTGCTGTACGCCACCTACCTGGAGTTGTGCAAAACTGCTCATCCGAAAATTCACAAACCCGTGAACTGATGAGTGTGCCAGTTTCCATTATGGTTTGTTGGTATTACAACACATGCTACTTACGCCATATACACCTAGATGGCACCCTCTTTTACCGTTTTTAACCTAACGAGTGCTCTGGCTGGTTTGTTTTGAAATTGCTTGGCGAGATGGCTCTGGCCGCTGAACTTACTTCCTTGTTCCGACCAGAATTATGTTTAGCGTCTAGAAACATAGCAAGTTGTCGGCAATGTACAGCGGTTGTGATGATTCCCAACAAGGATGAAACACGTGTCACCGTCTTCATTGCGACCCAGGGGTCATCCATTTATTTGGAGACTCCGTAATTTTCAAAGTAACCAGCTAAGTAGTCGATGTTCTACCAGGTTATGTATTTGTTTCTTTCTCTTTTTGTCATTTGAAGACCTCTATGCCCGAGAATTTAAAACTTATTAAATTGTTTATTCTAAGGCTCAAGAAAATTACTTTCTTATTATTATATGCAGTTGGGTGAAATATACTGCCTTTATGATTTTATCATACCTTTCAGCTTTTGCTGTACGCCACCTACCTAGGAGTTGTGCAAAACTGCTCATCCGAAATTCACAAACCCGTGAACTGATGAGTGTGCCAGTTTCCATTATGGTTTGTTGGTATTACAACACATGCTCACTTACGCCATATACACCTAGATGGCACCCTCTTTTTACCGTTTTTAACCTAACGAATGCTCTGGCTGGTTGTTTTGAAATTGCTTGGCGAGATGGCTCTGGCCGCTGAACTTACTTCCTTGTTCCGACAGGAATTATGTTTAGCGACTAGAAAACATAGCCAAGTTGTCGGCAATGTGCAGCGCGGTTGTGATGATTCCCAACAAGGATGAAACACGTGTCACCGTCTTCATTGCGACCTGGGGTCATCCATTTATTTGGAGACTCCGTAATTTTAAAGTAACCAGCCAAGTAGTCGTTTCTACCAGGTTATGTGTTTGTTTTCTTTTCTTTTGTCATTTAGGAGACCTCTATGCCCAAGAATTTAAAACTCTTATTAAATTGTTTATTCTAAGGCTCAAGAAAATTACTTTCTTATTATTATATGCAGTTGGGTGAAATATACTGCCTTTATGATTTTATCATACCTTTCAGCTTTTGCTGTACGCCACCTACCTGGAGTTGTGCAAAACTGCTCATCCGAAATTCACAAACCCGTGAACTGATGAGTGTGCCAGTTTCCATTATGGTTTGTTGGTATTACAACACGTGCTGCTTACGCCATATACACCTAGATGGCACCCTCTTTTTACCGTTTTAACCTAACGAATGCTCTGGCTGGTTGTTTTGAAATTGCTTGGCGAGATGGCTCTGGCCGCTGAACTTACTTCCTTGTTCCGACAAGAATTATGTTTAGCGACTAGGAAAACATAGCCAAGTTGTCGGCAATGTACAGCGGTTGTGATGATTCCCAACAAGGATGAAACACGTGTCACCGTCTTCATTGCGACCCGGGGTCATCCATTTATTTGGAGACTCCGTAATTTTAAAGTAACCATAACTTTTTTATTTTGACAGATATCGCAAAGCTGGGGACGCCATTTTATAGACAAAAAACTTAAAATAAGATACTCTTTATTAAAGTCGATAAACCTCACCGTTAAGGCACCAATAGACATCAAAGTTTCATCAATTTCAATCAAATTACCTAGATACATAGAGGGTGTCCAGTAACTCAACCGACAAACTTTACAGGGCGATTCTACAACAGAAAACAAGAAAAACACTTCATATAAACATATGTCCTAAGTCGTCTTAGTTTTTAAACTACGGTGTGTTAAATATTAAAAAAAAACCTTTTTTTTTTATATTTTTAACACCCCGTAGTTCAAAAAATTAATACATTTAGGACATATGTTTATAAAAAGTTGTGTTTGGTTAAGTATGTCGGTTGAGTTACTGGACACCCTGTATCTATGTAGGTAATTTGATTGAAATTGATGAAAACTTTGATGTCTATTGGTGCCTAAACGGTGAGGTTTATCGACTTTAATAGAGAGTACCTTATTTTGAAGTTTTTAATTGTCTATAAAATGGGGCCTCCAGCTTTGCGATATCTGTCAAAAATAAAAAGTTATGATGTAAATAAATTTTAAGTTTTAGGTAAAGTGCCTTCTGGCGGTATTTAAAAAAGTACTTTTGTCTTAAAAATTAGAATCTGCGAAGCTCGATTTATGTGCCAAATATTATCTGGATTGGTTAAAAAATAAATGCAATATGGCGAAAAAAACAAAATAAAAATTAAACTTTGACGGCTTGTAACTCGAAAACGAATAACATTTAAAAAAAATGTATATAAAGCTCTACCCATATTTTGTCAAGTAGAATCACCCCCTTAGGTTTCGTGATCGATTTTTGAATCACCCTGTAGAATATAGCACTATAATGTAATATTATTATACATTTACCACATTATTACACACAAAATATTATACCGGGTGACACAGGATGTGGTTACCTCCCAATTTTTTTTTAAGTTTTAAGAAAGACTAATACAAATTTTACAGTAATATTATAGCATAATTTGACATTTTTAAAATTACCACAACCTCAAAATCTCTTCCGGTTTAACCGGAAGTACCACCAACTTTCCTATTTTAAATACAAGTTTTTTTTCTATATTCGTATGCTCTGTAAAATTCTCTATTATTTTTCTTTTGAAAATGGCGCCTAGAGAATACTTATAATAATTAAGTATACCGCTATTATTTGCTTTGGATATTTATTTTTGCTAAGTAGGCTGTGAAAATAAAAGAACGGCCTATTTAACTTTTACATTTATTTTATGTTTTACCCATCTATTATTGATCTGTAATACCTTAGAAACGGAATATGTTATGGTAGCAATAATACCTGCTATCACACCTAGGGCATTATAAGCGGGCATTATGATAATGCCCGCTTATAATGCCCTAATGCGCTAATATGGAAATTTTATTGCTTATCCAATTTTATTTCTCTCACAATAAAGATCAAGTTTATACAAAAAATAATTTTTCTTTAAACAATACTAAAAATTAAACTTTATTTCCAAAATAAAAATTACAATTTTGAAATGTCCCGGAAAATGTAGCTGATCCCACTATAGAATGGTCGGTGTTTTTGTGATGGTAGCAGCGGTGGTAGCACTAACGCTATTTTGTATAGAAGAACAGTCCATTAAAGAATTTTCAATAGTCGATACGGAATTAACCTCGGAATTAACTGAATTGGCAATCATTTTGGCTACTTTGTTTTTGGATGAAATACTTTCTTCTATATATCCTTCAGCTACTGAAGAGCTTTTCCATTTCCCATGTTGTTTTAGCGTTTCAAATGAAGCACCTGCCTCAACAAGTAAAGTTGACGATGTGCGACGCAAACAGTCGCCGGTGTAAGCTTCTGCATTATCCAATTTTAAAAATTTTGCGATCAATGTTGGGACGCTTCCTATGGTATTTTTTCCAATGGGTTGTACTGTACATCGACCCTTTCTATAGGTAAGAAAGAATCTTCGCTCCTTTATTCCAGCTGGTCTTAATGTTGTGTACTTTTTTATTAAATTTAAAGCGCCTAAATCTTCTTCAATGATAGTAAAACTTTTTGAAGTTGAAGTTTTAGTTTCTGGTACCTTTATAACCAAGACTGTTCCTCTATCTTCAATGTCATCAATAGTCATTTTGATCAACTCATCTCGTCTGAAACCTCCAAAAACACCCATTACCAATATGACTTTGTGTACCAAGTAGATATCATCAGGAGCCTTCCTAATAAATTTTAATATTTGTTCTCCTTCCAAAACTTTAGACTTCTTCGGGACGTATCCTTTCGACTTAACTTTTAAAAAAGATATGAGACGATGGTATTGCAAAATGTCTATATTTTCATAGACCATCAACGTAGACCTTAGGGTGAAATACTTGGTCCAGAGAGAGTTCGGACTGTATATTTTTCCGACTAAAAATAATAAAGTTTGTTAAACATATGTATTAAAATAAAATCAATAACTTACCAGTTCCTGAAAATATGCCATTAAAACGGTTTCGCATCTTTCCAAATGCCAAATATGCCATACTCCCGATCATACTGTTGCCTTGATTTAACTGGCAAAAGATTTTCGGTCGCTTTTATAACCTTTTCTCTTATATTTTGTGGAATTTCTTCTATTTTGAGCAAATCGTTAAATAAAAAATGCAAACTGACTAACTGATAGAAACATCCAAGTCAAACTTATCACCAGTCATTATCCACTTACGTATACAGGTACAGGTGCAACTTATTTTTTATATTGCGAATAAATAATGTAATTAGTAATTGAAAAACTCTTTTTGGGTAAAACATTAAAGCATTGTATGCACCACGGGCTCGGGCCAGAGGCCCTCGGGCTATTTCTGACCTTCAGGGCATTATAGTCCTAGTAACGCCCTTAATACATAAATAGCTATTATGTCCTTTTATAAATTACCTGCATTTCGTAATTTCAGTTTTTAGAGTAATTGATAAGAGACAATTCAATTTTATTTTAAATTTTGCACTAAAATCCCTAATGACACTTTACAACATATTGTTTATTTTCAAGATGGCGACCCTAGATCATTTAGTCAAGACATCTGAATAACTGGGCCGCCATTGTGTTGTGATATGTCATTAAAAGGTATTTTAGTGTAGAGATTAAAAATAAAATAATATATTAGTGTTTTATTCTAGCATTTTTAAACAATTTGAATTGTCTCTCATTATATTACAATAAAAACTAAAATTACGAAATGAAAATAGTTTGTTAAAAAAAAAAATAAAACCTGTTAAAGTAAAATAGGTCATTTTTTATTTTCACAGCATACTTGGCAAAAAAATATATTTAAAGCAAAAATAATAAGAGTATTCCGGGCGCCATTTTAAAAAGAAACAGTCAGTATGATATATATTTAAAAGATAATTTTATAGAGAAAAAAAAATCTAGAATAAAAATAGGCACTTGCATTTAAAATAAGAAAGTTGATGGTACTACGGCTAAAACCTAAAGTAATTTTGAGGTCCTGATAATGACAAGAAATGTTAAATTATGTTATAATAATATGCAGTAAATTTTTTATTAGTCTCTCTTAAAAACTACAAAATAATTGGGGAGGGTAACAACATCATGTGTCACCCAGCATCAGGGGTGTTTATATCGACTTTCTGAGGGGGGCATGGGCCGAGGAGAAGTGTGTGAGGTGGCAAAAACAAAAATTTTTAGAGAAGGTTCAAATTTTTGAAGACTCTCGGACCAACCTTGGGGGGACCCTTAATAAATGCCCATATATAAGGATGTCGCATCCCCCTATGACCGCCCCTGTCTAGCATATTAAAGTTATTTTGAAAATAAAGAAGATTAAAGAAGAGAAAATTGGGGTAACGCACGAAACCTACCCAGCAAACATTGCCGGCAATATACATTTTCTATATTGGCATTGATGGTAAAGCATTGGCTAATTGGTGGTAATATTATGCCAACATCTAATACGCATTAAAAAGGTAACCCTAAATAAACACTCAATTTCCAATAAATTTTACATGCAGGCGAATTGCCGGCAAGCATACAAAAATGGCGGCATACCAATCTTGATTAAATAAAGCATGCCTTTTTGTTGCAGACAAATAAATATTGGATTTTTAGAAAGCAAACCTTCAACGCATATTTATACTTTTCAAACCATATTATTAACATTGGTATTTAACTAACAATCGAGCAATTTTTTTCATCTGTTTTATTTATAATGGCGGCTAAAGAACATTATTTTATGTTTTTTACATAATTTAAAGGAAATGGCCTTTTCATAACATTTTATTGATACAAATCATGCAAATAAAAAATTAAGTCAAACAAAATGTTTATTACGTATTTTTGAGAGAATAAAAATAAAATGATGATAAAATTAGCTAGGTTAATTTCGACGATTTCGACCGACCAATTTCCCGCTTAGCCGAAAGATGACGCAACCTTGCTTTTGTTTGGCCGCTTTGTGCAATTGGTTTCTACGTTGGTTTTTTAGCTTTTTAGTTTCTTTTTTAAAGAAAAGAGTTTTTAGTAGACATAATTAAAGTGTATTCATTACCTAATTAGTGTGTGTTGTGTAATTAATTGGTGATGGCTAGTCAAAAAGGCGGGTTATTCAAGTAGACTGTTAGGAGCTGTAAACATTTCGTTTAAAACCATTTAAATTTGTAGTTACCTAAAAAATTATATGATATCAGGGAGTTGCCTTATTAAAAGTTTTAAAGACGTGTTAATAAAAAAATTATATATATTTAATAGTTCTTTTTACATTTAACTCCTTTAAAATATTTCTCCCTATGTTTTGGATCTGAAAATTGAGTGTAAGTGTCCCTTAAATACTTACTATTTTAAAGTGTTTTATTTTGATTTACTATCTTTTTTTTTTTTATTTTATTACATACATTTTTATTTATTTTTTGGTTTATTGTTACGGTATAAAAATTTATATTATGTAATTTTTTTATTGATAAAGCTTTTCCTGCTTTTTTTTCGATTACAAAATTCTAAATTTGTTATTTAACTTTTGGGACATTCAACTTATAAAACTTGCAATACTTATTTAATGATAAATGCCATTATCCTAAACGCATTTTTTTAGCATAACTTATTAATGATGGATGCCATCATCGATAAAAGTTACACTTTGCTATCGTAACAATGCCCAAACCCTCCTCAAAGTTTCTAAGCTTGACCTAATATCTAGGTGTCACTTTTCGGAGAGTAAAAACCCTCGAAGCAGACGTGCGGTAAATCATTAGGTATCTCTCTGTCTGTTTTCCTCTATATTGTAATTCTTTAAAATATATCCAAAACATATTTCTTAGATAATATATTTTTTACCTAAAACTTTCGGACAAGAAAAGTACAGGGTGTTTCATTTTCGATGATTTTACGGGGTATCTCAAAAACCGTAAGAAATATCAAAAATCTAATATAAGAGGATAAAGGTTATGTTTTTTAGAAGTATATTATGATGTTTTTGTGGGTGGTAATTTTTAATTTAAAAATAAATGTTTCGATCACCAATTCCACAAAATTATTTAATGTAAGAGAAAGAATAAGTAACATATACAGGGTGTTTTATTTTTGATGGTTTTCGGGGTATCTCGAAAACCGTAAGAAATATCAAAATTCTAATAAAAGATGATAAAGGTTATGTTTTTTCAGAAGTATAATATAATGTTTTTGTGGGTGGTAATTGTTAATTTAAAATAAATGTCCAGTTACTCCCCTGTATAGAAGAAACAGTTTAAAAATGTAAATTCGGTGCTCTTTGATAAGAAAAAATAATCACAAAAAGTTTAAAGCAAATAAATCAGCATGCTTGTCTTCGCGGCCGCCTTTGCTATATTTCTATGATATGCCGGTTGATGCAGCTGGTCATCGCACTATGGGATAGAAATTAATTTTTGTGGTCAAAATCCTGAAACTTATCAATCTAACTTAAAATGAGGTGCTTTTTACTGGAAAAATATTATAAATTATTACAAATGCTTTTTGGGAACCTAAAACTTATTATATGTTATTATAAATTTACACCCCCTTAACATTATTATTTTTTATTGTACAAAAATAAACTAAAATGTCAGCTTGTTTGGTTAATTTGGTAGTATTCTAATCAGTAATCCAAAGATTATTATCTCATATGATATACAGGGTACGACAATAGATATGATTTTTAAATGGATTACCCTGAATATTATATCACCACCAAAAAATATTTTAAAATGCTTTAAAAAAATACTACATTTGATGTGTCTATCTCAATTAGTTTCGGAAATATGACCATCCAAATCTGAAAAAGAAATTTAAATTATTCTTAGAAGCGTAATAGAGATACATCTTCCCAACTTTTTATATTTTTTACCGTATAAAATAAATAAAAAACACTGTTTTGTTGGGAGATTCTGTAGAATCCATATCTTTTATCAGAATGCTTTTATCTTTTAGGATATACAGTGTAGCACAAAACATAAAATTTTAAAATGGAAAACCTTGTAAATTATAAAAAAATCTTGTATCTGTCCTAACACTCAGAAGTAGCAAAAGTAGAAAGGCAATTGTAAGTACAAAAACTGATAAAGAAGAAGGTAAAAATCTGTGACAAAAGTAGCGAGACTTCGCGAGACTGCATCGGAAACACAACAATAGCTCTTATTATTTAAACTCTTTTACTTTTTTTTAGTAAACAAGACGAATAATAAACTAAGTAGATTAAATGTTGTTTATTTATGTTTACTTAAAATACATTATCAAGTTTCTTATTACCCCAATAGAAGTCGTCATATCCTTTTATAATTTTGCGTACATGTAGTTTGGAGTATCTACTTTGAAATACACAGCATGAGCCATTAAAATTTCAAAGTTGCTTTTTGGCCAAAATAATGGATTTCTATCCCATTGTGTATCGGCGCGTCGCTTTAAAGGATAGCGGCGCCTTTTTATAAAATATTCTGATTGCAGGCCTTTTTTATGTTTTTTTGTATTATTTTCAAAGGGTACCGAATTTTCCCTTTTAAAATGTTTTTACTATACCAATTTTGACGAATTTCAGTTGGATCGTTTTTGAGTTTATTGATCATACCTGGTCGTTTCTGTATTCAAGCTTGATGTTATACCTTTAAAATTGACAGGATTAAAAAAACGATAATATCAGGTCATAACAAAGTTAATGAAAGCAATTGATTGCAATTATAAAAAATAGGATATTCCATTTAAAATTTTAAAATTCCCTAACCTACAGAGAAAACTATAAACTTGAAAACCTTGCAAATAAATTTTTTAATTCTTCCTCATATAACATTTTTTGCCGACGTTGTACATATAATTTACTGGCATTGCCAACACTCTTTAATAACAAGGCATTGGCAAAAAGGTATCAAAAAGACACGAAAGTGGGCAATTGGCCGTTATTAGGCTACGTGTTGCAGATAATGTGATGGCATCCGTCATAATAATTTATGATGAAAAAATGCGTTTAGGATGATGGCATCCATCATTAAGAAGTTATGCCAAAAAATGCGTTTAGGATGATGGCATCCATCATTAATAAGTTATTGGCAAAAAATGCGTTTAGGATAGCGGCATTTATCATTAAATAGGTATTGCAAGTTTTATAAGTTGAATGTCCCAAAAGTTAAATAACATATTTAGAATTTTGTAATCGAAAAAAATGAGAAAAAAAGCAGGAAAACTTTATCAAAAAAATTACATAATATAAATTTTTATACCGTAACAATAAACCAAAAAAAAAAGGATGTAATAAAATTAAAAAAGATAGTAAATCAAAAGAAAACACTTTAAAATAGTAAGTATTTAAGGGACACTTACACTTAATTTTCAGATCCAAAACATAGGGAGAAATATTTTAAAGGAGTTAAATGTCAAAAAAATGTTAAATATATATAATTTTTTATTAACACGTATTTAAAACTATTAATAAGGCAACTCCCTGATTTCATATAATTTTTTAGGTAACTACAAATTTAAAAGGTTTTAAACAAAATGTTTACAGCTCCTAACAGTCTACTTGAATAAACCGCCTTCTTGACTAGCCATCACCAATTAATTACACAACACACACTAATTAGGTAATGAATACAATTAATTACGTCTACTAAAACCTCTTTTCTGTAAATAAGAAACTAAAAAGCTAGAAAACCATGTAGAAAACAATTACACAAAGCGGCCAAACAAAAGCAAGGTTGCTTCATATGTCAAATTGTCAAATCATATATTTCGGCTAAGCGGGAAATTTGAATTTATCACCTTCGGTCGAAATCGTCGAAATTAACCAAGCTAATTTTATCATCATTTTATTTTTATTCTCTCAAAAATACATAATAAACATTTTGTTTGACTTCATTTTTATTTGCATGATTTGTATCAATAAAATTTTAGGAAAAGGCCATTTCCTTTAAATTATGTAAAAAAAAACATAAAATAATGTTGTTTAGCCGCCATTATAAATAAAACAGATCAAAAAAATTGCTCGAATGTTAGTTAAATACCAATGTTCATAATATGGTTTGAAAAGTATAAATATGCGTTGAAGGTTTGCCTTCAAAAATCCAAAATTTATTTGCCTGCAACAAAAAGGCATGCTTTATTTAATTAGGATTGGTCTTTCCGGCAATTCGCCTGCATGTAAAATTTATTGGCAATTGAGTGTTTATTTAGGGTTAAATTTTTAATGCGTATGTTGGCATAATATTCCCACCAATTGCCAATGCTTTACCATCAATGCAAATATGAAAAATTTATATTTTCGGCAAATAGTGTTTGCTGGGTCATGTTTACTTACACCTTGGCACAATATTAGGTTCATTTATATTTAACGATTGCTTAGATAATCCACCGTTTCGGTTTTCTACTAACCCTGTATGTACATTTCTTTTAAACAATTTTTGTGGAGAGGCTATGTGCTTCTTTCCTTGTTTTTTTTTTTAATTTAAAATTTTTAAGTCTAGGTTGGACCACTTTGTATTGTACCAGTGACATAAAAAGAGCTTAACATAAACTTAACAATGATTAGCATAGTAATAAAACATAATATACGCATTTGTACGCAATAAAAACAGTAGTTTAAAATTGTATTTTGTTTATTTATTCAATTTCAGAAATAATTAAAGAATGTATTTAGACAATTTTAATTACTTGCAGAGAAACACTGTAAATATTGTTTTTTAATTTGTTTAATAATATTTGCCTTTCTAAATTTCTTTGTTTTCCAGTTAATAATTTTTTTTTAATACTATTCACTAAGGCATAAAAAAACTAATACTATTTTCCTACAAACACCTGACTCACAAAAATAAAATGCACGCAATTAAATATTTAAAAAAAATAAAAAAATGAACTATTAGCTAGCTGATAATAAAATGACAGATAAAAATATTTTGACATTACATTACTACCAGGTAGCATATATTTACTAGAGGCAGCTTTGCCAAAACAATAAGTTTAGTACCTATGTCTTTCGCGATCCTGACTGGGTTTTCTTATGGGACCACCGTGGGAGTTTACTCATTCGAATAAAAAGATTTTTAAAAATCAGTTCATAATAATTGACGGAGTAGTCGGGTATATACATTAAAAAAAAAACATAGTTGTCGAACATATACCCTCCTCCTTTTTTGAAGTCGGTTTCAAAAGCAATGCATTCATATGTTATTGTTGACTTTTTAGTTTAAAAATACCTACATCAACTTTTTATTTTCTTATGGCAGCTATTTTTTTTAATTACATTAAAAAATAAATATTTCTTCCTTGTAAGATGATGTAAAGTGTTTCAGAATGTTGTTAAAAAAATTTAAAGGCGGCTTCTATTACTAAAAATATATAAAAAAATTATATAAACTTGGATCTACAAATTCCTCTTTTTAAGATAAAACTTGTAAAGAAATAGTTTTTTTATATCCTAAATATCCTTAACCCAATTTTGTTTTAATTTGGCAATGGTTTTTATGGTTTTAAGAGGGTAATTTATCACTAGCTTAATAACATTTTATACGTCCAGTGGCGTCACGAGCGGCAACTAAAGGAATATTTCTAACAAGAAAATGATACGTCACTCACTGCGTAATTGTGTGTACAAATTTTTGTGCTTTCTTAAAATAAGGCAAATAACAATACAGATTTTATCTCTTCCAATTTTTTTGCATCTTGTTTAGTTTAAGTGAAAAAAAAAATAAATTTGTGCCACTATTTTTTAAATTAGGTTTTATAATTTTTTGTTAGCAACTATGTAACAACAACAATAAATATGTATTTAAATAAGGTGTATATTTAGTCTCTAACAATTTTTACTAAAATAGGTGTCGAAATATTTTAATTTTTTAAAGAGTTTAACTCTCTACATCTTGAGAACATTATATTTACGGTCCCATGTATATTTAAACATTTCTTTAAATTGTCAGTTGAGAATCTGCTCCCAGAGTTTTTAACGACAATCTTTTACATCCTGAATAAGATGAATTACAGTTTAAAGTTAGTAATTTTAAAATTGCTTAAGCTGGATGACTTTTTGCATTAACAGAATTACCAAAAACTTCGTAAGTTGTCGGTAAGCTGATCTTTACTTTCCGATTTACATCATTCGCATTATTTCTGGGACGTCACTTTCTTCACAAGTAGCAACCCAACTAACTTGGATAAGCAAGAGTGAAATGTCGTAAAGTGTAAAATTTTGGTGTTTAAATTATACTGACATTAACTCTCTTAAAGAAATTTAACCCTGCTTAATGTATATCCTAATAATTATCCTAATATCGAAATGTATATAACTTATTATGCATAAAACTAAGAACTATGGAAATAACACACTTTATTTTCACATCAGAACACAACTTAATAGTTTTAAGTAATGTTTTTCTTTTAAAGATACTACAAGAAATAACGAATATTTTAAACCTTTTAAGCGGTCATATTCATTTAAAGACCGAAAAATGTCCATTTTTTTCTGAAAAGCCCTTATAATTTATTTATGTTTTACCCATATATTATTGATCTATAATACCTTAGAAACGGAATATGTTATGGTAGCAATAATACCTGCTATCACACCTAGGGCATTATAAGCGGGCATTATGATAATGCCCGCTTATAATGCCCAATGCGCTAATATGGAAATTTTATTGCTTATCCAATTTTATTTCTCTCACAATAAAGATATTAATAAAAATAATTTTTCTTTAAACAATACTAATAATTAAACTTTATTTCCAAAATAAAAATTACAATTCTGAAATGTCCCGGAAAATGTAGCTGATCCCACTATAGAATGGTCGGTGTTTTTGTGATAGTAGCAGCGGTGGTAGCACTAACGCTATTTTGACGTATCCTTTCGACTTAACTTTTAAAAAAGATATAAGACGATGGTATTGCGAAATGTCTATATTTTCATAGACCATCAACGTAGACCTTAGAGTGGAATACTTGGTCCAGAGAGAGTTCGGACTGTATTTTCCGACTAAAAATAATAAAGTTTGTTAAACATATCTATTAAAATAAAATCAATAACTTACCAGTTCTTGAAAATATGCCATTAAAACGGTTTCGGTTATTTAAAGAATTGCGTTCGCATTTTTCCAAATACCAAATATGCCATACTCCCGATCATACTGTTGCCTTGATTTAACTGGCAAAAGATTTTCGGTCGCTTTTATGGCCTTTTCTCTTATATTTTGTGGAATTTCTTCCATTTTGAGCAAATCGTCAAATAAAAATGCCAACTGACTAACTGATAGAAACATCAAAGTCAAACTTAACACCAGTCATTATCTACTTACGTATACAGGTACAGGTGCAACTTATTTTTTATATTGCGAATAAATAATGTAATTAGTCATTGAAAAACTCTTTTGGGTAAAACATAAAGCATTGTATGCACCACGGGCTTTACTGGACTATAATGCCCATCAGGTCGAAATCTATTTCGACCTTCAGGGCATTATAGTCCTAGTAACGCCTTTGATACATAAATAGCTATTAAGTAATGTTTTTCTTTAAAGATACTACAAGAAATAACGAATATTTTAAACCTTTTAAGCGGTCATATCCATTTAAAAGACCGAAAAATGACCATTTTTTTTCTGAAAAGCCCTTTTAATTTATTAATTTAAAATTCTTTACATACAGTGTGGCCCATTAAGTCTGCAACAGATGGAAAACTTTTTATTTGCAGTTTGTAAGAAAATTTTATTCTTCATAAAGTTGGTGCATGGTCCGAAACTGTATTATCAGTACTAAGTTTTATTAAAAGTTAAATAATATACAGAGTAGGTCCAAAAAGCAAAAACCGCTTAAAAGTAAAGTAAAAATACAACAAAATGTTAAATAAAAAATTATTTAGAATCAAAAGTTATGCCTAAATACCAAGTCATGTGCCACCCATTCAAATTTTTTAAAAATTTGAATTAACCCTGTATGATACAGATTTATATTATTATATACTAATAAAGTGAGATGCACCTAATGGGGTATTTTAATAAAGCTCTTATAAAGATTTTTTATTAAAAGTATAATATACAAGATGCTTCATTAAAAAAAAAAATTACACTTTATTCTACCCTGTATATTAACTCTAGTATTACCATTAAAAGATTTTTAAAAAAGCTTTAAGAAAATACCACATTAAGTACTTCTAACTTTATTAGTTATTTGGGTAATTTTTAAAGTAATTATGTAGTAGGTAAAAATATTGACTTTATATGCTAGGGTCATAAATTACCACTGATCTCAATGGATTGTCAATGTTATAACCTGCGCTGAAACAAAAGTTACATTTCATGGGCGCAAAAACCGGTTTGTGCGCAAGCCAGTTGAGGGTAAACGCTCCCGGCGCCAAACAAACTATCAGCATTATAGGTAAGAATTTGTTGACGGCGTCCTGGCTGTCTGTTCGAACTACGGTAGCTAATAAGCGTTACGGTCAGTCCGCGGACAAAGGGTACGGGGTGTCGGTGTTTGTATTTTGCCACAGCAGTGCGCATGTTCGTCCACCCATTGCGCGAGGACGTAAAAATCCGAAAAATGCTTCTTGCCACTGCGGATCTTAATGTAGGTTATCTATGTAAATTACTCGTCCGGAGCTTTAAAATGATTTATCACGTGACCCTCTTCTCATTTAAAAATTTTGGGGTGGTGACCCTGGTGGTTAAGGGATCCATTTTTTGTGAAAAAGTTTTCCCTTAATAAATATCTTGACGTGTTTCGGCAAAAGAATTGGGCCGACTTAAAGTCAGTAAATTTGGTTAGCTGATGATTAATCCAGTGGCGTTTAAAATTTGTGCTTTTTGTTTTGCGTTGTTATACAGGGTATTTTCTTATTACGGTAAGAAAATTTAAGGGTGTATTCTTAGGCCAATTTTATGAAGAAAAAGGTTAAATAAACATAGGTTCGAAAATGCTTTGTTTCTAAGATACAGGGTCTCAAACTTTAAAAATAAAATCGGGTTTTTAATAATATCTTTAATATACCTTATCCGATTTAAATTAAATTTGGCTCTGATATTTGCTAAAATAGGTAGTTTATTTAATTATTTAGCCCTAAACTAATTTTAATTAGGGAGAGCAGTGGCGGCGTGAGACGTATTGGCTAATATTATTGACAAAAAATGACTTTTGCAACTTTTATATTTTTCTAGATTAAACACCTAACAATACAACTTTTTGTAACTTTATGTTTTTACGTAGCTGGCTTAGTTTTGCAGAAAAAATAAAATCCGCTAAACAACATAATCGTAAACCATACAAGAGCCTTTTTTCTTAAAAATTAAGTGTTATAACTTCTCATTACCAATTATGTAACAATAAAAACCAATATTTAATTAAACAAGGTTTATATCTAGCCTATCAAATTTTACTAAAAAATGTGTTTTAGAAATTTTTAGGTTTCTTAAAAGACTCTGTATCTTGGAAACAAAAATTTAAGGACCTATATTTATATGCACATTTTTAAAAAATAAAATTGGCTTAGGAATACGCCCTTAAATTTTCTTACGGCAATTAGAAAACACCCTGTATAAGTGATAATTCTTGATCCCAGATAATATTTAAAGTTTAAAATGTCGCAATCCAATATTAGCTCTGTTCGTAGAGAAATCACAAACTAATCAGCGCCAATCGAGCATTATTATTTAGTCATGTGACCGATTGCCAACTCGTCACAAGACGTATTTGTAAAATCTGATTGGCGCTGACTAGTTTGTAATCTCTCTACCACCCGCCTTCGCCCCCCTCAAGCTACGCTAGTGCCAGGGTGGAAAGTTAAACTCCTAAATAGTGTAAATTTGATGTCATTATTTTAATTAAGTTTTGACGTTGTAGACTTTTAATTTTACTAAATTGACGTGACGTCAAACTTACTTTCCTTCATAAAATAATGGTTATTAGGAAGCTGACACCACTGTGTGAAGTTTTAAGTTATATTTAAACGATGCTGCTTGTTGGCATAAGATAACTGACAAATATGCTACGTTCTTATATACTCTTTGAAGTTGCAGCTTCAAGAGACAGAGAGATAGAGAGAGAATATATATATATATATATATATATATATATATATATATATATATATATATATATATATATATATATATATATATATATATATATATATATATCTATATATATATATATATATATATATATATATATATATATATATATATATATATATATATATATGTATATATATATATATATATATATATATATATATATATATAGAGAGAGAGAGAGGAGAGAGAGAGAGACACGTTGACGAGGGAGGGAAATATCCTAATAACCCGACACCTAGACTCTTTGTTTGACCACCGGACAGTGCGGACGTGCGCAGAGGACTACAAAGTTCTTTCCGGAGTGGCGACTAGAGGTGTCGTACGAACGTTTTTTACCTTCGGGAATCAAGGAAAGATTCACGCTAAATTGACGGCATCTTTCTTCTGGATCTAAGCGCTATGAGCGAAGATTCCTATAAGCTGATGGTATCCTGTTTGGTGGTGAACACGAGGTATTTCTCAAATGCGGGAAACAGATGGGCGTGCCATGGGAACTGTCAGTAGTAAAAGTAAAGGTTATACGTAACACCAGTAGCAGATCTTGGTTTGACAGCCGACAATTTATGCATTGCATCGATTATTAAATTATTTGTTTTCTTTTTGGAATTCTGGGAGCTACGAGCTCGATTATTCAGATTTTCCACCGACGAAGCCCGGGAAAGCATAGTCCGGAAGGGGGAAAGTGGTGGATTGGCCCTGAAGGGACCA
This sequence comes from Listronotus bonariensis, assembly GCA_014170235.1. Classification (NCBI taxonomy): domain Eukaryota; kingdom Metazoa; phylum Arthropoda; class Insecta; order Coleoptera; family Curculionidae; genus Listronotus; species Listronotus bonariensis. The sequence goes on along the minus strand of JACEGR010000715.1, from coordinate 103,093 downwards.
AAACCAAAAAAAAAATAGAGGGAGAGAGAGAGAACCTGACACCTACGGTACTTTCGTACATAAGCGTAAACCTTCATGTACTATTTTTGCCAAAAAAAAACCTATGCAAAAGGCCAATTTATAGAATGCCATAATGTAACCACCGACGTTAAGAATAAACCAAAGTATTTTAGAACATAGTTTTAATATTAGCATAATGAAAAAATATACGGGACTTATAATTATTCATGTCATGTTTACGTTTATAATTAATCCTCTAAGCAATTAGCTGCTATGTAAATTTAGTGGGTGAATAAATTGCCACAGCCTCAGACAAAGTGTATTTTCCTAAAAAAACAACAGTATTACTTATGCGATACTTGGTGTTACAAACTATTGATAAAACAATTAAAGGTAGTTGTCATGTTATAGGAGATCCGTCAGAAAATTTAATTTTTATCTATGTATTAAAGACATTAAAATACAATTACCCTTAAAATTTAAAGTCGATTGACCACTTAAAATCTGAGATAAATTCAATTAAAAATTGGATATTTAACATGGATGGTATACGCTCTTAGTAGTTCTGTATCCGTTTTTTAGTTTTAAACAACAAGCTAACCGATAGATATTTTTAAAAAACTAACAGTCTTTTAATTGATTTGTTTCGAGTTTATAAAAAAAATATAAATTGTTTTGACCATCTGTATTAAAGACATTAAAATACAATTACCCTTAAAATTTAAAGTCGATTGACCACTTAAAATCTGAGATAAATTCAATTAAAAATTGGATATTTAACATGGATGGTATACGCTCTTAGTAGTTCTGTATCCGTTTTTTAGTTTTAAACAACAAGCTAACCGATAGATATTTTTAAAAAACTAACAGTCTTTTAATTGATTTGTTTCGAGTTTATAAAAAAATATAAATTGTTTTGACCATCTGTATTAAAGACATTAAAATACAATTACCCTTAAAATTTAAAGTCGATTGACCACTTAAAATCTGAGATAAATTCAATTAAAAATTGGATATTTAACATGGATGGTATACGCTCTTAGTAGTTCTGTATCCGTTTTTTAGTTTTAAACAACAAGCTAACCGATAGATATTTTTAAAAAACTAACAGTCTTTTAATTGATTTGTTTCGAGTTTATAAAAAAATATAAATTGTTTTGACCATCTGTATTAAAGACATTAAAATACAATTACCCTTAAAATTTAAAGTCGATTGACCACTTAAAATCTGAGATAAATTCAATTAAAAATTGGATATTTAACATGAATGGTATACGCTCTTAGTAGTTCTGTATCCGTTTTTTAGTTTTAAACAACAAGCTAACCGATAGATATTTTTAAAAACTAACAGTCTTTTAATTGATTTGTTTCGAGTTTATAAAAAAAATATAAATTGTTTTGACCATCTGTATTAAAGACATTAAAATACAATTACCCTTAAAATTTAAAGTCGATTGACCACTTAAAATCTGAGATAAATTCAATTAAAAATTAGATATTTAACATGAATGGTATACGCTCTTAGTAGTTCTGTATCCGTTTTTTAGTTTTAAACAACAAGCTAACCGATAGATATTTTAAAAAACTAACAGTCTTTTAATTGATTTGTTTCGAGTTTATAAAAAAAATATAAATTGTTTTGACCATCTGTATTAAAGACATTAAAAATACAATTACCCTTAAAATTTAAAGTCGATTGACCACTTAAAATCTGAGATATATTCAATTAAAAATTGGATATTTAACATGGATGGTATACGCTCTTAGTAGTTCTGTATCCGTTTTTAGTTTTAAACAACAAGCTAACCGATAGATATTTTTAAAAAACTAACAGTCTTTTAATTGATTTGTTTCGAGTTTATAAAAAAAATATAAATTGTTTTGACCATCTGTATTAAAGACATTAAAATACAATTACCCTTAAAATTTAAAGTCGATTGACCACTTAAAATCTGAGATAAATTCAATTAAAAATTGGATATTTAACATGAATGGTATACGCTCTTAGTAGTTCTGTATCCGTTTTTAGTTTTAAACAACAAGCTAACCGATAGATATTTTTAAAAAACTAACAGTCTTTTAATTGATTTGTTTCGAGTTTATAAAAAAAATATAAATTGTTTTGACCATCTGTATTAAAGACATTAAAATACAATTACCCTTAAAATTTAAAGTCTGATTGACCACTTAAAATCTGAGATAAATTCAATTAAAAATTGGATATTTAACATGAATGGTATACGCTCTTAGTAGTTCTGTATCCGTTTTTTAGTTTTAAACAACAAGCTAACCGATAGATATTTTTAAAAAACTAACAGTCTTTTAATTGATTTGTTTCGAGTTTATAAAAAAAATATAAATTGTTTTGACCATCTGTATTAAAGACATTAAAATACAATTACCCTTAAAATTTAAAGTCGATTGACCACTTAAAATCTGAGATAAATTCAATTAAAAATTAGATATTTAACATGGATGGTATACGCTCTTAGTAGTTCTGTATCCGTTTTTTAGTTTTAAACAACAAGCTAACCGATAGATATTTTTAAAAAACTAACAGTCTTTTAATTGATTTGTTTCGAGTTTATAAAAAAAATATAAATTGTTTTGACCATCTGTATTAAAGACATTAAAATACAATTACCCTTAAAATTTAAAGTCGATTGACCACTTAAAATCTGAGATAAATTCAATTAAAAATTGGATATTTAACATGGATGGTATACGCTCTTAGTAGTTCTGTATCCGTTTTTTAGTTTTAAACAACAAGCTAACCGATAGATATTTTTTAAAAAACTAACAGTCTTTTAATTGATTTGTTTCGAGTTTATAAAAAAAATATAAATTGTTTTGACCATCTGTATTAAAGACATTAAAATACAATTACCCTTAAAATTTAAAGTCGATTGACCACTTAAAATCTGAGATAAATTCAATTAAAAATTGGATATTTAACATGAATGGTATACGCTCTTAGTAGTTCTGTATCCGTTTTTTAGTTTTAAACAACAAGCTAACCGATAGATATTTTTTAAAAAACTAACAGTCTTTTAATTGATTTGTTCCGAGTTTATAAAATAAAATATAAATTGTTTTGACCATCTGTATTAAAGACATTAAAATACAATTACCCTTAAAATTTAAAGTCGATTGACCACTTAAAATCTGAGATAAATTCAATTAAAAATTGGATATTTAACATGGATGGTATACGCTCTTAGTAGTTCTGTATCCGTTTTTTAGTTTTAAACAACAAGCTAACCGATAGATATTTTTAAAAAACTAACAGTCTTTTAATTGATTTGTTTCGAGTTTATAAAAAAAATATAAATTGTTTTGACCATCTGTATTAAAGACATTAAAATACAATTACCCTTAAAATTTAAAGTCGATTGACCACTTAAAATCTGAGATAAATTCAATTAAAAATTGGATATTTAACATGGATGGTATACGCTCTTAGTAGTTCTGTATCCGTTTTTAGTTTTAAACAACAAGCTAACCGATAGATATTTTTAAAAAACTAACAGTCTTTTAATTGATTTGTTTCGAGTTTATAAAAAAAATATAAATTGTTTTGACCATCTGTATTAAAGACATTAAAATACAATTACCCTTAAAATTTAAAGTCGATTGACCACTTAAAATCTGAGATAAATTCAATTAAAAATTGGATATTTAACATGGATGGTATACGCTCTTAGTAGTTCTGTATCCGTTTTTTAGTTTTAAACAACAAGCTAACCGATAGATATTTTTAAAAAACTAACAGTCTTTTAATTGATTTGTTTCGAGTTTATAAAAAAAATATAAATTGTTTTGACCATCTGTATTAAAGACATTAAAATACAATTACCCTTAAAATTTAAAGTCGATTGACCACTTAAAATCTGAGATAAATTCAATTAAAAATTGGATATTTAACATGGATGGTATACGCTCTTAGTAGTTCTGTATCCGTTTTTTAGTTTTAAACAACAAGCTAACCGATAGATATTTTTAAAAAACTAACAGTCTTTTAATTGATTTGTTTCGAGTTTATAAAAAAAATATAAATTGTTTTGACCATCTGTATTAAAGACATTAAAATACAATTACCCTTAAAATTTAAAGTCGATTGACCACTTAAAATCTGAGATAAATTCAATTAAAAATTGGATATTTAACATGGATGGTATACGCTCTTAGTAGTTCTGTATCCGTTTTTTAGTTTTAAACAACAAGCTAACCGATAGATATTTTTAAAAAACTAACAGTCTTTTAATTGATTTGTTTCGAGTTTATAAAAAAAATATAAATTGTTTTGACCATCTGTATTAAAGACATTAAAATACAATTACCCTTAAAATTTAAAGTCGATTGACCACTTAAAATCTGAGATAAATTCAATTAAAAATTGGATATTTAACATGGATGGTATACGCTCTTAGTAGTTCTGTATCCGTTTTTTAGTTTTAAACAACAAGCTAACCGATAGATATTTTTAAAAAACTAACAGTCTTTTAATTGATTTGTTTCGAGTTTATAAAAAAATATAAATTGTTTTGACCATCTGTATTAAAGACATTAAAATACAATTACCCTTAAAATTTAAAGTCGATTGACCACTTAAAATCTGAGATAAATTCAATTAAAAATTAGATATTTAACATGGATGGTATACGCTCTTAGTAGTTCTGTATCCGTTTTTTAGTTTTAAACAACAAGCTAACCGATAGATATTTTTAAAAAACTAACAGTCTTTTAATTGATTTGTTTCGAGTTTATAAAAAAAATATAAATTGTTTTGACCATCTGTATTAAAGACATTAAAATACAATTACCCTTAAAATTTAAAGTCGATTGACCACTTAAAATCTGAGATAAATTCAATTAAAAATTGGATATTTAACATGGATGGTATACGCTCTTAGTAGTTCTGTATCCGTTTTTTAGTTTTAAACAACAAGCTAACCGATAGATATTTTTAAAAAACTAACAGTCTTTTAATTGATTTGTTTCGAGTTTATAAAAAAAATATAAATTGTTTTGACCATCTGTATTAAAGACATTAAAATACAATTACCCTTAAAATTTAAAGTCGATTGACCACTTAAAATCTGAGATAAATTCAATTAAAAATTAGATATTTAACATGAATGGTATACGCTCTTAGTAGTTCTGTATCCGTTTTTAGTTTTAAACAACAAGCTAACCGATAGATATTTTTAAAAAACTAACAGTCTTTTAATTGATTTGTTCTGAGTTTATAAAAAATAAAATATAAATTGTTTTGACCATCTGTATTAAAGAACATTAAAATACAATTACCCTTAAAATTTAAAGTCGATTGACCACTTAAAATCTGAGATAAATTCAATTAAAAATTAGATATTTAACATGAATGGTATACGCTCTTAGTAGTTCTGTATCCGTTTTTTAGTTTTAAACAACAAGCTAACCGATAGATATTTTTTAAAAACTAACAGTCTTTTAATTGATTTGTTTCGAGTTTATAAAAAAAATATAAATTGTTTTTGACCATCTGTATTAAAGACATTAAAATACAATTACCCTTAAAATTTAAAAAGTCGATTGACCACTTAAAATCTGAGATAAATTCAATTAAAAATTAGATATTTAACATGGATGGTATACGCTCTTAGTAGTTCTGTATCCGTTTTTTAGTTTTAAACAACAAGCTAACCGATAGATATTTTTTAAAAAACTAACAGTCTTTTAATTGATTTGTTTCGAGTTTATAAAAAAAATATAAATTGTTTTGACCATCTGTATTAAAGACATTAAAATACAATTACCCTTAAAATTTAAAGTCGATTGACCATCTTAAAATCTGGAGATAAATTCAATTAAAAATTAGATATTTAACATGGATGGTATACGCTCTTAGTAGTTCTGTATCCGTTTTTTAGTTTTAAAACAACAAGCTAACTGATAGATATTTTTAAAAAACTAACAGTCTTTTAATTGATTTGTTTCGAGTTTATAAAAAAATATAAATTGTTTTGACCATCTGTATTAAAGACATTAAAATAACAATTACCCTTAAAATTTAAAGTCGATTGACCACTTAAAATCTGAGATAAATTCAATTAAAAATTAGATATTTAACATGGATGGTATACGCTCTTAGTAGTTCTGTATCCGTTTTTTAGTTTTTAAACAACAAGCTAACCGATAGATATTTTTAAAAACTAACAGTCTTTTAATTGATTTGTTTCGAGTTTATAAAAAAAATATAAATTGTTTTGACCATCTGTATTAAAGACATTAAAATACAATTACCCTTAAAATTTAAAGTCGATTGACCACTTAAAATCTGAGATAAATTCAATTAAAAATTAGATATTTAACATGGATGGTATACGCTCTTAGTAGTTCTGTATCCGTTTTTTAGTTTTAAACAACAAGCTAACCGATAGATATTTTTAAAAAACTAACAGTCTTTTAATTGATTTGTTTCTGAGTTTATAAAAAAAATATAAATTGTTTTGACCATCTGTATTAAAGACATTAAAATACAATTACCCTTAAAATTTAAAGTCGATTGACCACTTAAAATCTGAGATAAATTCAATTAAAAATTAGATATTTAACATGAATGGTATACGCTCTTAGTAGTTCTGTATCCGTTTTTTAGTTTTAAACAACAAGCTAACCGATAGATATTTTTAAAAAACTAACAGTCTTTTAATTGATTTGTTTCGAGTTTATAAAAAAAATATAAATTGTTTTGACCATCTGTATTAAAGACATTAAAATACAATTACCTCTAAAATTTAAAGTCGATTGACCACTTCAAATCTGAGATAAATTCAATTAAAAATTAGATATTTAACATGGATGGTATACGCTCTTAGTAGTTCTGTATCTGTTCTTTAGTTTTAAACAACAAGCTAACCTGATAGATATTTTTAAAAAACTAACAGTCTTTTAATTGATTTGTTTCGAGTTTATAAAAAAATATAAATTGTTTTGACCATCTGTATTAAAGACATTAAAATACAATTACCCTTAAAATTTAAAGTCGATTGACCACTTAAAATCTGAGATAAATTCAATTAAAAATTGGATATTTAACATGGATGGTATACGCTCTTAGTAGTTTTGTATCTGTTCTTTAGTTTTAAACAACAAGCTAACTGATAGATATTTTAAAAAACTAACAGTCTTTTAATGGATTTGTTTCAAGTTTATGAAAAAAATATAAATTGTTTTCACCATCTAGTTATTAATAAAAAATGGTTTAAAGTTTAACAATTTATAAGAAATATACTTACTAGCAAGTCGAGCAAAAACAGCTTGGCAACGCTGTTGTTAGGGAGTTATTGCAAGTTGCCTTATTAAATAGTGCTTGTACCCATATTTTAGAATTATTGCACATCATATTGATCAGTGTTGATTTCAGATATTTTTTTGGGGTGGGAAGTTTAATATTTCCGGAGGGGGATTTGGAAGTTACTAAAAATTAATTACCCCTAAAAATTTAAAGAACAAAAAAAAAGGATTCCCGCTTACTAAAATAATTTTTTTCGGAGGGTTTTTTGCTTCGGAGGGAATGTCCCCACCAACAGGCCCCACTGGATTCTACGGTGATATTGATATTAGTATTAATAATAGTAATACAGAAAAGGCATTGTTGTTTAAGTGAGTATTTATTATTTAACGCGGTTAGCGATTGGTAGTATGGTCGTATTTCTTCTTTCGGGTTTTTTTACGGAATTACAGAAAAACGTTTGGAAAGCAAAGTTATAAGTATTTTCTACCCCAAAAATATTACGATTGTGGTCGACAGTCGTTCGGTTACACGAACAGTTTCAAAGTTAAAATAAGACACTGCTAAGACCAAAATAAGAACGAATTAAAACCGGCATAAATAAAGCCGGGCACTATCCTTATTAAGGAGTCTCTATTCCACCATTTACCGATTTAATTGAAATACTCGTACTAAGAAACTAAAACGCTAAAAATAATCATTTGAAAAAAATGAACCAACTTCAAAAAAAATTAGTCAAAGTCAATTAAAAGTTAAAAATAATGAAAAAAAAAAGAAGTCCAGTAATAACATAGGTGTTGAATTACTCAATGTTAATAACTAAATAAACAAAATATTTTAAACTTTTATGCAGTATGCTATTACCCGACTTCTTTTTTTTATTATTTTTTAACTTTAGGTTACTTTTACTAATTTTTTTGAATACGGTTCAATTTTTTTATAATTGTTAACTTTAAAATAAAGAAATTGAAATTTTTAATTAGTTTTCAGTATTGATAATCGATTTTTTAAAGTTTTTTATTTAAAAAAAAAAAAACTTTACTGCCTGGTATTTGTTTAAATAATGATTATTTTTATGACGCATCGGCGAGCGGTACATGTGCTGAGAATACCTTATATCGATACCCATATTTCCGAAACTAATAAACTTAGATATGCCTAATATAAGCTTTTTAAAAGATCATTTTAATTCATATAATATAATTACTTTATACTAACTATAACTTAAGTATTTTTTTATCTTTGGACAAACCACGAAGGCTAAAAGCCTAAATACTAACGTACCGTGGGTGTCTTAAGCGAGGTAAGAGGGAGTTTGTTGACACGGGACTTAAATACTTGAAGATTTGGGGGGAGGAAAGACCTCCGCGGGCAGCAGGTTCCACATTCTAGAAACTCTAGGGATAAAAGAACGAACAAAGTGGGAAGTTCGGGCCTATCCAGTTGGACCGTATAGGGATGCATACGCGCGGAACCACGAGTTTCTCTGTTGGGAACCGTGAGTGGAGGAACTATACTGGACAATTCTTTAGAGCAGAAGCCATGGACGTACCTATAAACAGGCGATGAATCCCCCACAGCCCGACGATGTGCAGGCAGAGGGAAGCCTTTCTGTAGAGTGAAGGATCATTAATGAGACGAATAGCTCTTCTTTGAATAGAATCAAGAATGCTTAGGGTTGTGGGGGACGCCATGCCCCAGATATGAGAACAATATTCCAAGGGAGGTCGGATTTGGGACACATATAAAGTGTATAAATTAGAAGGAGAAAAATACTCTTTGGCTCGAAAGAGAAATCAAGCTTTTTGAAGCTGCCGTGGCTATAGATACAATGTGTTTATGCCAGTTAAGGTTACTTTCAAATGTGACGCCCACAAGATTGAAGGTGTCTTTGCTCTGTAAAACTTGGCCGCTTATAAGTAGAGGATGAGTATTTGGTGACTCTTTTCGCGACAAGGAACATGATTGTGTTTTGGATGCATTAAAGTGGACGAGATTTTTGGCGCCCCAATCCAATATTAAATTAAGATCCTGCGAAAGAGATATCTGCATCGCTCTGCGTTTGTTTTCCAAATCAGGTTTAGTGATGGGTTTAGGAACCTGAAAACTGGAGTGAAGGGTACTATCGTCGGCGAAACTATGAATGGAATTAGTTGTGGACGAGAGAAGGTCGTTGATGTGAAGAAGAAATAATGTTGGTGCCAGAACTGAGCCCTGAGGCACTCCAGCATTAACTTGGTGAAAGCTTGAAGAATGGCCGTCCACAATAACGGATATACGTCGATCAGATAGATAACTAGAGGCCAAGTACAGAGTTTAGTTGAAAGACCATAGAATGGAAGTTTATTAAGAAGTGCGGCATGCCAGACCTGGTCAAAAGCTTTGGATATTTCAAGAGCAACGATCTGGGACTCACCTAGAAACTCAAGAGACTTATTCCAGCAGTGTGATACGAAGGAAAGAAGATCTGCTGTGGCGAAATTCATACTGCCTGTCGTGCAAAATTTTGTGTTTTTTATTACTTAAGAATTTGTGTTAAGTGGCAAGTTTTTAAATAATATATTTTATAAACGGCGCGTGAGAATGAAAAAGTCCAAAAAAAGCACTTTTTGAGCAAAATTAATCAAGCTTAAAGGAATCGACAGTACTTTTTGCAAAAGAAGTCGCTTCCATTTTTTTGAAGAAAAAAGTTGCAGCACTTAAAAACTCTGTTTTTACATTTCTCGATGCAGAATTTGCCCTTAATATTCTTAACATCATTTTGAAATATTCTGCATAATTATAAGGTTCTTAACTTCATCATTTTGTCATTTCTTCCCCTTTATTTACTTGATATTTTTAATTCTTAAATAAAATAAAATTAATTAAGCTTTTGAAGAAGATGGACGAAGGGTTGTTTCAAAGTTAATTATTTTGTAATAAAGGCCGTTTGGTATACTTACTAAAAAGGCGCAAAAATAAAGTAGGTAATTAATAAATCAAATAGCTTAGATTCTCAGGAAGTTCGTTGCATTTTTTTATTTTAATTAAAGGAATAATTTTATAAAAGACAATTCTTTAGATATTTTGCTAAACGGTTTTTGGCCTTAAAGTAAAATATTTTGCACCCCTTATTTTGCAATTCGTTGTGGTTAACGTTATTCTGAGACTGCGCAGTAACGCAAACATGATCCGTTATCGTTATTAACCATACCGGACTCCTTTAATTACGGATGAATACCGAAGAGCTTCTATCGTTATACGTTATTGTTAAACTGCGTGGCTGCCGGATTGTGAGAAATTTTAATATCAATTATTTAAAAGGTTAAAATTTCTTAATGCCGTATTAACTAAAATATCATTTATACCTAGGCTCTAATTAGCGAAAAATCTATAGCAGTAATAAAAATCAAATCGTGTCAAGAAATTAAAACGGACTTGCACTTTTACGGATATTCTAAATCAGTAATTAATTTAGATGTTACAATCTGGCACACTTGCTTTTTATTCTACTACCAAACCTAACCTTACTTTCTTGTGTTTGCTTATACTGTATTGTTTGCATCTACTTTAAAAAACGAAATCAACAGAAGTGTTTGCATATATATTTAAATATGAATTTATATCTTATGAAGAATAAAGTAAATACTGATTTTTCGTTAACTTTAAAATGGGTGAACCACAGGCAAAAATAAGGTTATGTGTCGAAAGCGCAGACGCAAGATATATTTCTTAAAAGAGGCTGCAAAATCTCTGTCTAAAACTGCTGCCGTAATCGTTATGTTTAATAACGATAACCATAATAAAAGAGTGTTTAAGATCGCCCAAGCGACAAAAGGGACCGCTCTGGCGTGCCCAGGAGTTCATCGGATACCGTGTACATGTGTAGCAGTGTGTAGTATCGGAACTGACCAAGAGATCAGATCAACACAAGAATTAAAAGAACATAAAGCTAACTGCTGCCTGGGACAGACTGACAAATCAGCCGTAGCGGAGCACACCCTTTTCAGGCACATGAGCACCACATAAAATTTTGAAAATACCCAGGTTCTGCTGATACCTCCTACCTACCAGGCCAGACTGTACAGGGAAGCCATAGAGATACAACAAACATGCCAACAACTTCAACAAAAACAGAAGAATCACTGAAGATCAATAAAACGTGGATACCAATTCTTGAAACCACAAAAAATAGCACCACGGCAGGAACAACAACTGCGCAACGACCAACCGGAACAGGCCCCGCCCACCCAAGCTGCCTATAAATACTCGCTGCGTCCGCCCGGGACACAGTAGTGCGCAAGCAGTCCACTAGGAACCTTCTGAGGATGCCAACCACTCGCGCTGGCGAAACGTCAAGGATACAAAATCTACAACGACGGCCGAATAGCCCACAAAACTTAAGTTTAGTTTTACCCATCTAATATTGATCTGTAATACCTTAGAAACGGAATATGTTATGGTATACACAAAAATACCTGCTATCATCACCTAGGGCATTTATCAAGCCGGCATTAAGGATAATGCCCGCTTATAATGCCCTTCGATGCTGCTAATATGGAAACGTTATTGCTTATCCAATTTTATTTCTCTCACAATAAAGATCAAGTTTATACAAACATATGTATTAAAATAAAATCAATAACTTACCAGTTCCTGAAAATATGCCATTAAAACGGTTTCAGTTATTTGAAGAATTGCGTTCGCATCTTTCCAAATACCAAATATGCCATACTCCCGATCATACTGTTGCCTTGATTTAACTGGCAAAAGATTTTCGGTCGCTTTTATGGCCTTTTTCTCTTATATTTTATTGGAATTTCTTCCATTTTGAGCAAATCGTTAAATAAAAAATGCCATCTGACTAACTGATAGAAACATCAAAGTCAAACTTAACACCAGTCATTATCTACTTACGTATACAGGTACAGGTGCAACTTATTTTTATATTGCGAATAAGTAATGTAATTAGTCATTGAAAAACTCTTTTTGGGTAAAACATAAAGCATTGTATGCACCACGGGCTTTACTGGACTATAATGCCCTGAAGGACCTTCAGAGCATTATAGTCCTAATAACGTCCTTGACACGATAAATAGCTATTAAGGATTATGTTTGAATTATCAAGTAACAATTATGTTTTTTGCAGTACATTTAGAATGTACGAGGTGTAAAGTTATAAATTTAAACCTCCTTAATTCTTTTTACTTGTTATCGTTACAAAAATGTTCTTTTGTTTGATTCTGTAGTATTAGAGTATGTAATTAATTAAAATATACAGGGAACCACAAAAATATATTTTTTATTGGAACACCCTTTATATAATAACAGCAATAAAAATATTTTGATATATTTATCTCAATTAGTTACCACCCTGTACAATAAAAAATTAAAAAGTTAAGGGGTGTTAATTTAACATTTGACACCCAGTACAAGTACTTTACGGGTATTAATAAAATGTAGAAGTCTCCAAATAAGCTGTTTTCAAAGTCTTCAAAAATCACACAAAAGTTTCACTTTGTATGAACCAAATCAAAATCTTCGGTAAAATTAAAGGGATATTTTCTTTGTTAGCTGCTTACAGCAGCTGTAAGCAATTTTATTTTTTTGATAAATCAATGACGTCAGTCTACAGCAGCTCACAGCGGTTGTTAGCGGCCTCGGGAGATGTCTAACCACTGTCTAACAGGTTGAAAAAACAAAGAGGGGAAATATGGCCGAATTTGAGGCTAAAAGTCAAACAAAATTGACTAAATGTATACTAATAACAATAACAATAATATGTGTGGGAAACCATGTGAAGAATTAATTCAACTGCAATTGAAAGTATTGTGCATTTTTGTGATAAAACGGAGTTACCATTTTTAGCTTATATTATTATTTTTTTAATGTCATTTGTCGTTGGCGGTAAGCGTTTTTATTTTGTCGATTCACATTTTAATGACGTCAGCTGTTAGACAAGATTGTTAGCAGCTGTAAGACAGAAGAATTAGAAAAATATCCCTTAAAGAAATTAAGTTGAGAAGAAAACCGGTTTTTCTAAACGTGAAATAAAATCATTCGACCATGTCACTTACAGATGGAGGGTTCGTTTTTTATACTCTTTTGAACGAACGTTAGTGTCATTTGTCACGGCGCATCCCATATTCTTCTCTCTTAAAACTTTTTGATAAATATGTGCCTTTCTCTTTACACTGAAAATAATATTTTGTGAATTTACCAGGTTGGACGTTGGTTATTTTTAGTTACAGTTGGACGTGACAAAATTAAAATTTACAAAAGTTGTGAATAAATATTTCTTTAAAATTACACAAAATATGTAATATTGTTAGTAAATTGTGGTAATTTTCTAGAAACCTGCGGCAACTCAATTTTAACGAAATTTGGATCACAAATCTGAAAGAATTTTTGGGCGGAAACGTTTCGTTCTCGAGATATTCATCATCAAAGTTCAAATTTGAACTAAGCTTATTTTCACTATATTCCCCCTTCTTTTTGCACACAAGTCTTGATTTAAAGCTAAAGTGTCACAAAATATTTGATTTTCACCTTTTAAAACCCCGTTTTTCTATGTTTTTTACATTATTTTTGCATTAAATTGAGTGGCTTTTCTTTGATAATAACCATACATACACATAGGGCTTCATGGCACACTGGGATTAAAATGATTCAAAGTAAATTACAATTTACGAAAGTTGTGAAAAAATATTTGTAAATTTACATAACTTAACTATTTCAAATTACACAAAATTTGTAAAAATGTTAATAAATTGCTATTAATATTAATGTTTAGAGTAATATCACATATCGGCCCGAGCAGCAAGCTGACGTCATTTTTAAGTCATTTTTAGTCATAGGACGTCATGAGACCAAAATTATGACGTCATTTTATATGACGTGTTTTTGACGTCGTTCAAGTGACGTCTTTTCGACGTCATTTTTCGTCATACCAGCTCATAAAAATCTAAAGACCTCATGTTTAAAAAACCCGCCAGAAAAATTTTGTGACATATAATTCGTGTCAAAATCCAACCGAAATATCATATGACAGAAAAACAAGACTAATAATTTTACAAAATTGAAATAGGAAATTACTCTACCGATAGATGGCGTAATGGACAATAAACTACTACGCTTATTCCACATCTTCCGCTTTTTATCGCCTACACCATACCGATGAGACCTAAATAGTTCTGGTTAGAGACCGGTCTACAGTTGGTAATTTTAATTAGCTTGGAAAGAAATATCTTCGGCTAGGATAAAAATCTGCTTCTCCTGGTTTGATAGTGTCCCGAGAGATGCGACCTTTCAATATTTACTCTTTGCTTGCAGTGCAAGGAAATTGCAAGCAGTAGAGAGTTTTTCCTATTCCAATTTTTCAAATAAAATATCGTATCATTTTAACTTTAAAAAAGTATATGCGTTAATTTTTCATCATCTTAAAAGACGTCATTATGACGTCATTAACGGAGACGTTTTTCGTCTGTGACTTAGGGAGGTCAATTTAACGTCATTTCGTCGTCATCTTATGACGTCTTTGCTGATCAAATGTGACCAAAAATGACTAAAAAGAGACGTCAATAAGACGTCACCCCTTTCTGCGTGGTGGCGTCCCTAGCCGGTGGCTCACCCTCTGTAACTTTTACATTTTTTAAGATATTTAAATAAAATGTGGTACGTAGGTATGTCACATAAAATGCGTCGTTAAACATATTTAGTTGTTTTTTTATCACTTCCGGTCTATCCGGAAAAGACCTTAAATTTTCCTTTTAAATGGATACTTGGTATATTCTTACTTATTTTAATAGAAAGTGACATTTGTATATAATGGCACTAAATTTGCAAAATTTTTACAATCCAACTTATTTTTTTTTTTTAATTTTTAATTTAATAGAGTGCCATTAATAATAAAACGACGAATTTTGGATAAAGTCACGCAAAAAAAAATAAAATCCAAAATGAAATAACATCTTTCGTTTTTTATAGCATCAACAGAGTCGTCTAAAGTTTGCCAAATCGTATTTATGGTCCTAAGTCAATTTTTTCGAATGCATCGGGGTTGGCTCACTGTAAAGCTAAAAAGAGTAATTCTTTATTGACAACTTTAAACAACACAATCAATATTTTAGTTAAAAGTATAGCAGAAAATCCATATTAACTAATTATTTTCCCTATTAGCATCAAACAACACACCAACCTGTTTCTTTTGTAACACTCTAAATGGTTAATTTAAATAGAAAAAAATAAGCACTATCCAATTTAATAAGCAATAATCACTTATTGTATTTTTGAAACCCCCGAAATTATTTACAATAATAGGGGCTAAACTCTATTTTTTTTTGCAAGAGATAGCAATAAAAATGTCTCGGGACGGTTAGAAGGTTGTAAACCACAGGCGCACCAGTCTCTGTGCAAAGAACAGGTAGAAATACACCGAATTGCGTTAAATAAGGATTATAAATTTTATATATATCTTTCCATATGTGCAACTGAGTGGTTATAAATTGTTAGAGTATTGTTCAAAGTATTACAGTATTGTAAAAATGGCTTCTCCGCAGAAACGCGCATGTCTCGGCCATTTAACTGTAAACGAAAAGCAGATTGTTAAAAACGTATTCGATTATACAGGGTGCGGCAGAATGGACTCCCACATTTGGGTAGCAAATAAAAAGTCTACTATAAAATATGAAGCTAAACTATTATTATTTTCAAAAAGAGCACACTTTAAGGTTTTTTAACTATGTTTTCAAAATAATATCGTGTAAGTGACGGCCGTTAGCAGCGACACGCATGCGAAGGCGTTCCTAGAAGTCACGCATCACTTTTATCACCATGTCTTGAGGAATAGCAGCAGTTTAATCTCGGATCGCTGTCTTGATTTAGGAAAGTCAAGAACCAGTTGCCCTTAAGTTAGTAACCCATTTAAAAATTGTTTCGTTTGTGTCCGTGTGTTGCCAAAATGCTCTTTAAGCTGGCTTAAAAAAGACATTCAATCCTGGTTGATGCAGCAAAATATTGAACATCCTACAGATAGTGTTAAACTAGAGTTGTTGCAGCTAATAAAAAGTGAAGTCGACACAAATAAAGCTAAGTACACACGTTTTGTAATTGATGAAATAGCTAAGAAACAAAATATAACTGTATATCGGCTGCCACCTTATCACTGCGAACTAAACCCCATAGAACTTATATGGGCACAAGTGAAAGGTGAAGTAGCCAGAAATAATACTACGTTTAAACTAGTAGATATAAAAAAAACTATTTCAAATTGCCATATCTAATGCTTCCCCAGAAAACTGGAAAAAATGTGTCGAACATGTATTAGAAGTAGAAAATAAAATGTGGTCTTTGGATATAATAGTAGATACAACTGTTGAACCTCTAATTATACAAGTAGACTCATATGACTCAAGTAGTGATAGTATGTCAGATATGGAAGAATGTGAATAACTAGATGTAGATTATGTAGCATATTTAATTAGGTATAGATTATATTTTAAATAATTATTTTTTGACTATGCATTTTTAATGTGTATTATTTTCTTAATAAAATGGTTATTATTAACTATAATTATACCAACTGTACAATATTGATATACTATAAATTTTAAAATAAATTTAGAAGGCAACAATTATTTAAACCCTTTTACTTTTTTTAGTAAACAAGGCTAATAATAAACTTAGAAGATTAAATGTTGTATATTTATGTCTACTTAAAATACATCTTCAAGTTTCTTATTAACCCAATAGAAATCGTCATATTCTTTTATAATTTTGCGTACATGTAGGTTGTAGTATCCACTTTAAAATACACAACATGAGCCATTAAAATTTCAAAGTTGCTTTTTGGTCAAAATAATGGATTTCTATCCCATAGTGTATCGGCGCGTCGCTGTAAAGGATAGCGGCGCTTTTGTATAAAATAGTCCGATTGCAGGCGGCCTTTTTTATGATTTTTGTATTATTTTCAAAGGGTACCGAATTTGCGCTTTTAAAATGTTCTCACTATACTAACTACTACTAAAAGTAAGTTTTCATTTTGTCAAGTCCGACTATGGCTAAAAATAACCAACGCCTTAAGTTGTAAATTACCAAAATATTTTTTTCAGTGTACCAATATTATTTTTTTCTTACAGATATAAAAAAATCTCAAATAAAATGGACAACATAACAGAAAAAGACACCAACTTAAGTTATATACAGCAGCAGCAAGCAAATGATGGAAGCTTTGGAAATCTAACAGAGGAAATGTTGTACAACTATTTAAGGCAGGATCAGTTTGCCGTTATTGGAATGTACATATTTGTATTTTTGGCTGCACTGATAGCAAATGTTTTGCTAATTATTATTGTTGTCAAGGATCGATATATGCAAAAGTAAGTAAAAATGTTGATTTTAGTAGCGGTTATGTACGATTTAACTTTACATTTTAAAGATATTTTTCCACTCGCGTGCGAAAATTAGTTACTTTGCGCTCTTGTTTGCGTGCGAAAATGAAATTGGTTTTTAGAACAATAAAAAATAGGCGTCAAAACTGAGAAATGATATTTGACGTTTAGAAATATTTAAATAAAAAAATATAGGCATGTTTCTACTTCTATAAGATATACTTTAAAAAAGGCACTGGTTTAGAGAAGATCTTTTTAATGGTAAAATAATATACAGGGTTCTTAAATAAAAAAATATGTACTTTTTCTTCTACCCTATATATTACTACCAGTATCACCATTAAAAAGACCTTTAAAAGAGCTTTAAGAAAACACCACATTAGGTATATCGAACTTTATTAGTTTCGGAAATATAACCATCCAAATCAGGTATTTAGGTAATTTTTAAAGTACCGCCATTTTGTAATAGGTGAAGATATTGACTTCATATTCTAGGTTTATAAAGTACTCGTCAGGAGCTTTAAAATTATGTATCACTCGACCCGCCTTCTCATTTAAGAATTTTGGGGTGGTGGCCCTGGTGGTTAAGGGGTTAAAGGGGCGCCGTCCAATTTTTTTGTAAAAAACGTTCCCCCTCAATAAATATCTTGACGTGTTTCGGCGATTTTCTCAAATCTGTCTCGTTTCGAAGATAACTTAAGTGGAAAGTTTTTAAATGAACACCCTGTATATATATATATATATATATATATATATATATATATATATATATATATATATATATATATATATATATATATATTTATATGTATATATTATTGTAGAGAAAAGGAACAATAATTAGAAATATAGGCATTAATTTTTGTTTATTGTGTTTATACTTTTAAAAATATATGAAAGTTAGTATAAATTATAAAAATATCCTAATTATTTTAAAATATTCTGTGTTTGTACAGGGTACACTCTAAAACACATATAAAAATTAAAATATTTAAAAAAACTATATATATATATATATATATATATATATATATATATATATATATATATATATATATATATATATATATATATGTAATTAGAAAAATATATATACAGGGTGTTCCATAAGACAAACATTAAGTTGGCATCGTAACTTTTTAACGCAACCCTGTAAAAAAATAGTCTCTGTAGATTCCATGTAAAAAGTTCTACAAAAATTGTCTCTATGGTTTTTGATGTGTTCCTATATTAAAGGCTATACAGGGTAAGATCAAAAACGACAATTTTTTAATTTTTCCTGGTATCTCTAAGATAAATTATTTTATAAAAATTCTAACTACGCCATTTTTAGTTTCTCCAAAATCGAGAACATAATTCAGTATTAACTGAGACAACCTATAAAAAGCCCAATTTTCCCACCCTGTACATACGCATTACCAAAACAAACAATAAGTATCAGCCCTACTGCTTTATGTTTTGTAATTAATTCATGCTGTAAATTCGAATTTTCTTTGCTCTATAACTTTGTATCGACTTGCTTGTGTCGTCTAATTTAAAACAAAACGTTTTTATTATTATTATTATTAAACGATTTTACCTAGCTTGTCCAGTTTATTTATTATTTATTTGGGTCAAATTTAGTAATTGGAATTTTACCCCCTTTCTGACGACAGATCGATCTGACATTTGATACACACTCTTAACTTTGATACAATACAATATAATACATTCTTTATGTTTTACCCATCTATTATTGATCTGTAATACCTTAGAAACGGAATATGTTATGGTAGCAATAATACCTGCTATCACACCTAGGGCATTATAAGCGTGTGTATAAGTGGCCTTTTCTCTTATATTTTGTGAAATTTCTTCCATTTTAA
This sequence comes from Listronotus bonariensis, assembly GCA_014170235.1. Classification (NCBI taxonomy): domain Eukaryota; kingdom Metazoa; phylum Arthropoda; class Insecta; order Coleoptera; family Curculionidae; genus Listronotus; species Listronotus bonariensis. The sequence goes on along the minus strand of JACEGR010000715.1, from coordinate 83,585 downwards.
GCAAATCGTTAAATAAAAAATGCCAACTGACTAACTGATAGAAACATCAAAGTCAAACTTAACACCAGTCATTATCTTCTTACGTATACAGACAGGTACAGGTGCAACTTATTTTTTATATTGCGAATAAATAATGTAATTAGTCATTGAAAAACTCTTTTTTGGGTGATGGATTGGGTCAAATGAAAGGAATTGTTTGATAGTACAGAGCTTACTATAAAAAAATTAAAATCCAGAAAGGCCTCCGCACCGCCACAAAATGGAGGATTACATACATATTTTCCACAACTTCCTCAATAAGGGTAGGTTAAAAACCAGTTACAAATATGCCACAAGCGTCATACAAATAAAGACGGCAATCAACTATCGCTGTCTAAACGCGTCGTTTACATCGTGTGCGAGCAACAAAAGGAGAATAATTGAAAGTGAGACAGAAGTGGTGACGGCGTGGCATGTGGCATCTTCTCTACTAAATATATATATATATATATATATATATATATATATATATATATATATATATATATATTCTACTCCCTTTAAAGACAGTCAAAGAAAACATCCTGCTTTTCTATGCTATCCACCACGAATACAGGGACTCATCAGCGAGGCTGTATCGAGGTCGTGGTATATATATATATATATATATGATATATATATAGTCTTTATATATATATATATATATATAAGCTTATATTATACATATATATATATATATATATATATATATATATATATATATATATATATATATATATATATATATAGTTATATATATATATATATATGTAATATATATATAGTATATATATATATATATATATATATATATATATATATATATATATATATATATATATATATATATATATATATATATATATATATATATATATATATATATATATATATATATATATATATATATATATATATATATATATATTGTGAACACCTAGTATAAAAAGTATGCATTTTGGGAATTTTAAAAATATACATTTTGGGAAATTTAAATATAATTGGGTTACTTAACATTGGGAAATTTGGTACATAAAACAATACGTGAAGTGTCAAGGTTTAAAAAGTATGAATCAAACAATTTTCTAGGTTACTCTTATAATAATAAAAACAAAAACATTAAACAAGCGAGCGAGTAGCCTAGAAATGCAAAACAAATACTGAAAAATTTAATATTTAAAGAGAACAAAATTTTAAGACGGGGATTGATTGTTTTATTAGATAAGAAGGAGTTAGTGAAGTAAACTAAAGAGTTAAAGTTTGAGTTAAGCCCCGTACGGGCTATCCCTAGGATATGCCCGTACTAAATTTAATTAGTTCAATAAGTTAAGTTGGTTTTAATGCAAAGTTAGTTGTGATGGTCCACCGGTCTCATGGTCCCAAGAAGATAGTTCCATATGGTACATTTGCCCAGTGACGTAAAGTAACCCTGTATATATGTAAATTCCAAAATTTTATACGTCACAATATATATATATATATATATATATATATATATATACTATATATATATATATATATATATATATATATATATATATATATATATATATATATATATATATATATATATATATATATAGCTTTAACGCAAATTAATTAAATCTAAATCGCATTAAAAACAAGAAATTTGCTGTTTTAACCCCCGATTTTCGAAGCTGCGCCATCGAATCAAAATTTACAGCTTTCCTTGGTGAACACCTTTAAATGACTCGACTATTATAGCAAGCTTTAAGATATCATTTTAATGAAACTTGTTATACTTTATTCGCCTAAAGGACCGAGAAGAACTTTGGTGCATGTTTCTATAAGTTACACTAAAAGTAACTTTTAATAAGTTTGTTTTTGATTCAAACTAATTAGCTACTTTATCCCAAATTCTTTTGTTCAAATTAACAAATTTAATGTAGAATCATTTAATTTCATAAAACATTAATTTCTACTCGGTTTTTGCAAGGGAAAAAAGTATTTTGCCTTAAAAGCAGACACCAGTTTAAAAACCAATAAAAAGCTTTCTAATTTATTTAATTCAGGGTCACAAATAACTTAAATTGGTAAACACAGAGTGTCTATTAATTTTTATTTTTAATGTCGGAAAATCTGAAAACAAAAAGCGAACACACAAAAACGAATTTTTTTACAATCCAAAGAAGGCTAAATGACCAAATACTAACGTACCGTGGGTGTCTTAAGCGGGGTAAGTGAGAGTTTGTTGACCGGGACGTAAATATTTGAAGATTTGGGGAAAAAGAAATACTTTCGCGGGCAGCGGGTTCTACATTCTAGAAACTTTAGGGATAAAATAACAAACAAAGTGAAAAGTTCGGGGCCTATCCGGTTGGACCGAATAGGGATGCATATGTGCGTCACTACGAGTTTCTATGTTGAAAGCTGCAAGTAGAAGAATTATACTAGACCATCTCTCGGAGCAGAAGCTGTGTGGAGTTTGCTAGTCTTCTATCGGGCGCCTCCCCCATCCGTCATCTTGATTATTGCAACTATCATTTTTACGTCAAAAAGTAGTTAATGTCCTGTAACAGAATGACGTATTCCCTGTTACTAATATATTACTTAGACAGTGAGCTAGTCCTATAAAATAAGTGGTAGCGCGGCAACTAGCAAACAGTGTCCAAGTCATTATACAACAAAATTAAGAAGAACAAAAAATATAATTTGATAAAGACACTCTGGTAGCATGAAGATCTTGTAGAACAATACTTAGTTAGTACATGTTAGCTTATTCCAAATTACACTTACCTAATTTCTCTGTTGCTAACTTGTACTGCTTCTTTTAACGTTTTGCCACACAATTTACACAAAAGCTGTCTTTTCAAGGTTAGTAATAGGAGATGAATGTTAAATTAAAAGAAATGTTTAAACAAAATTAACTAGAAAAATAACTAAAAAAATGTATAAAAATATGAGAATGATATAAAATAAAAACAAAAGTAAAAAGTTAAAATGAAAACTTAGAAAATCAACCAAACTCTAAAGAAAAGCATAAAAACTATAAGAAGGCTTAAATTTTCACTTAAAAAAAAGGTTAAAGGAAGACTTAACCGAAATCAAAGAAAGATATAGTGAGACTATTATTTAACTTATTAACAAAACTTACTCTATTGAAAACTATAGACAGACTTAAAAGTAAAGAAAATTAAAGGGCAGATTTTTAACTAACCAACATTATAGACAGACTTTTAAAACTATAGAAAAGTAGAGACATACTATTAACTAACGAACATTATAGACAGACTTTCAACTAACCAACATTATAGACAGACTTTCAACTAACCAACATTATAGACAGACTGACTTTTCAATTACATGAAACTTCTATTGTGGCTTCTGGACAAGGGCTGTCCTTCAAAAGCCACCCCCAATATTGTCATAAAATTACTTAAAATTCTCAAAGGTTCCAATAAAATATTGAACCCACTGTAACATAAAAACACATGACCAATTAGGGTTTATATTACGGTCCAGGCAGCATCCCTTTAATACTTATTAAGTCAATTCTATTGGTTAGGGTGTTACCGACATAAGGGTAGTCTTTTCTATAGTTTAAGTTTAAAGCTCTAGATGGCGTTACCTTCCTGGTTTTAGAATAAAATAAGAATTTCTCTTTTAATTCACAATAAACAAAACTTTTAATAAAACAACTGGTCAGTCCGACCTTAATCTTCAAAACTTATGATATCAAGATAAAAATATAAACAAAAATGAGCTTGGTCTTTGATTTGTAGTTACAGGTGTATTTAATGTTTGTAGTCTCTTTTCTATGTCTTTCTGCATTATAATTATTGTCCATACCATTAAAAATATTATAAACAGTACATATTATATTAAAAATTATTTTCTTTGTTTCCTTTTATTTGACAATTCTGTTTTAATAATAACAAATTTTTATGGATAACATAATATGGGTCTTCTCTAGTTTGAGAACCCTTGTCTAGACTCTGAAAAGATTTAAGTTTCAGGCTATAAACATTTTAGGGTGTTTTTATTTGAGGGTGATATATTTGTCATCTGGACGATAATATTTACAGAAAACCATAAATAGGCCCCTTCGTTTTGTATTTCTTAAGCCTATTAAAAATAATCTTTAGTGACTTAGGAAACCGACTAACATATGCTATTTCCATAAACACTTAATGACATTTATGGGATATTTCTAATTTGCTGGTACAGTCCTTCCCTTAGTCATACCCATATCTTATGAAGAAAAACTGTATATTTTATCTTATTAACGCTTTTACCACACACGTCTAAGGCCTGTAAATCAAACTGTACTCTGTCATATTGTCAAGTAATGCAATCAATCATACACTTGTAAAGTGAATACGGTGTAAACCTCGTTAAATTGAAATTCGCACAGGGATTGTTAAAGCTGAATGTAATCAAATTACAGCAAATAAAAATGTCTAAATTATGAGCCTAATCATGTAAATTTTGAAGTTACATGCGAAATTTAATATTTAGGGAGGCTGGGGCTAAAATTACCAGAGGTAAGTATTAACAAGCGATTTTTTTAAAACAATACATATTACAAGTACAGCGCATTCTTTGATATGTCTCCTAGAATACACCGCATGGTTTAAAACTAGCCAGCTGAGCTCAATGAGATGTAAGAGTAAGATGTGTGGTCGACGGCTTTTTTGGGCACATATCGAACTTTTTACCTTTACAATTTTTTTATTTACGCTTTAAATACTCGGGCATTTTCTTATAGAACATTTTTTAAAATTATTTCTACCAGTGGCATCCGAACGGGATGTACACTGAAGATTTTACAAGAAAAAGTACGGTACGCCATTCCTCATTCCAAAAATAAAAACTATATTAAATTTTATTTAATTAATTTGTCTTCTGATGCCCCGTTTTTGCAATAAAAAAATTAAAACCGTTTTTGTCAATATAACTTATAAAAGGTATAATTAAAAACCTACGTGGTGTCTTTTTAAATTAAATGTACACCTATACTAATTTTTTATTTTACGAAATAAATAGAAAAAAGTTGAGAGTGTCGTGACGTCATAAGATTGAAGTGGATAATATATTTATATATATATATATATATATATATATATATATATATATATATATATATATATATATATATATATATATATATATATATATAAGATATATATATAAATATATTACCGAATGTTAGATTAGGACAAAGACTGGAAATGGAGATTAGCAAACTACATTAAAATATCACTTAAGGTAAGTAAACTAAAGTAAACTCATATTTAGAAAAAAACATTTATGGTAAATTTCTTTTTAGTTTAAAAACGTAATATTTTAAAAATATTTGTCTTATTTATGCAAATTGGGTAATTGTTTCGAAAGTTGGAGCAACCCCCATTTTGACCAAATTTGATATACAGGGGCACAGAACTAAAAAAATGAAAAATAAATAATAGTTTAAAAAACTAAAAAAACACGCTTTTATATGCAACCGAACTTAAAATTAGAAAATAATTTTTCATTACAAAGAGTTTGTCACTTCAGAGTAAAAGCGTGGGGTGCATTTTACAATTTTTTCATAACTTTTCCCTTATAGATATTGGCAAATATAATAAGTATAACATTTAATATATTAAGCACCCCACGCTTTTTACTATGAAGTGACAATATTTTTTTAAATGAAAAATTATTTTCTAATTTTTAGTTCGGTTGCATATAAAAGCGTGTTTTTTTAGTTTTTTTAAACTATTATTTATTTTTCATTTTTTTAGTTCTGTGCCCTGTATATCAAATTTGGTCAAAATGGGGGTTGCTCCAACTTTCGAAACAATTACCCAATTTGCATAAATAAGACAAATATTTTTTAAAATATTACGTTTTTAAACTAAAAGAAATTTACCATAAATGTTTTTTCTAAATATGAGTTTACTTTAGTTTACTTACCTTAAGTGATATTTTAATGTAGTTTGCTAATCTCCATTTCCAGTCTTTGTCCTAATCTAACATTCGGTACAAGTACCTAACACTCAATAAAGGCCTTCTTTTAGAAAGTATAAATGGAAGATGGTATAAAAGTTATATGCAATAACTTGTTAGTTACTTTTCCAAAGCAATAAGTAATTTTTCATAGTTTTTCTTTTCAATCTATATTTTGACAACTGACATATTCCTTTTACTCCAAATGAGCTTCAGGCTAACGCTTTCACGCACTTTTGCGCTTTTGCGCCGACGGAGCTTCACGAACCTTTTTTGGTTATAGGTAATGTGATTTAGGAACTATTTTGCTTACGAATGATTATTCTGGCTGCGGAGGACCATGTTAATTATTTATTTACTTCTTGTATTTCAATTAAAGTGTATACTTTGTTTTTAATAGCTTAGTTACATGATTTTTTCAACTTTAATTTCACATTAAAGGAATTTTAGGTTATGTTATGACTGTGAATTTTGTCAGATGTCAGATGGTAATACAGATTTCTGTTTTATGACCGCCTGTTTTAAAAAACAAGTGAAGGTTATTCGTTCGTTAAAAAAAAACAGATGAAGGTTATACGCTTCCGGAACGAATTAATACGTTCAGCGAACGAATGAGTTCAATTTAGCAGAATTGAGCCCCTGGTCCCCAACCCGTCGGCAAATGTTGTCAAGTTCGATTATTCAATTGTCTAATCTGGCGCATCCGCCAGAACGTACGATTTTTCACTTTTCCGGTTTTCCTGGAAAATGCTGGAACTTAACGGAATACTGTTTTTAAATTATTGCATTGTCATCGGTTCTTGATACGTGTGCAAAGTTTCAAAGAAATTGAATAGCTGGAAGTTGGTAAAAATTAGGCTCAAAGATTCCGTTACATAGATGGATAGATAGATGGATAGATAGTTACAACCCAAGTTAATAAAAGCGTGTTAATAAAATAAGGGGTGATTCATTTAGAGGTACTTTTTCCAGTAGGTATTTTAGATAGATAAGAGGGTCCAATTGCCATTGTTTGGCAATTTATCCTGGAAAGACTTATCCGCCGGGACAATGTCTAAAACTTGTTCAACTATATTATAAAAATCATTATTCCTTCAAAAATGTGTTTTGTGCGCTTCAGGGAAACTTATTGTCTACGCATAATCGGAGTACTGAGCCGACTATGCGCTGTACCATCACAAAATGTGAACTTCATTTTCATTATTGAATAATTCTTGACTAGAGGAGCCACATTCAGCACGTAGTGCAGAAAATATAGCGGCAGTAGCTGCGAGTGAACGTGATGATTTTGACTAATTGATTTGGCGCTCGGAAATTGGAGCTTAAGAAGAGACCATGTTAGGCGCAGTTAAGGCCTACATTTGAAAACCATAATCTTTAAAAAATAAATTTAAGATATAGTTCTTTCGTATGATAATAAATATTAATTAATAAAGTTTTTTTAAGTACCTCCAAATGAATCACCCCTTATATCACTACCTGAGAATGTAAAATAAGTCATTCTTCTATTTTCTTGGCCTTAATAATGGCGTTACCTACTTTTCTTTAGAAATATTCTCCTGCTGCCATTTCCAAAAAACCCTGTATTATTTATCTTTAAGAAGTGAAGTTCATAAAAAACAAATACATAATAATATAGAAAAAAAATTGTTATTTGCCATAGCATTTACAGTAGGTGAATGTTTTTAATGAAAAAAATCTGGAGAGCAAAAAAATCTTCACCTTTAAAATAGGGCTCCCACTGTAACATGATATACGGTCGTATTCACTAAGTTCTCACTAACTTTATCAGGCTGATAGCAGCTAATGCCAATGCTTTTGGCATTGGCATCAGCTCTATCATTCTGAAAGGTTAGTGAGAGCTTGGTGAATACGACCGATACTTTCCTAAAGTCAGACCCCACTTACCGTACTTTTTTTTAAAGATAAAAGTTAACAGCTCAAAAAAAATACTTACCTCCAAACGGGAGTTTTCCTCACATTATTATATCCTTTCTGTAGTCCCCTTTATTCACTTTTTATTTTCTGAAATTCTAGTTTATAACCACGAAAGCAAAAAAAAAATATATTTCTTATAAAAAGACCCTTTTGCCCCCCCTTCTCGCTACGATACTCGCTGTGTGCACGTAAAAATGTAGAGGAGAGAAATAAAACCGTTGCATTGGTTGTTTTTTACGTGCACACAGCTACACCCATTCTATTTACATTTCCGGAGAATGGCAGACAAGGCTGCCATACCGTGGTGAATATCAGCAAGGAGAGCTACAAGACAGGTGGGCATTTAGTTTCTGAATAATCGTTTGAAAGAGCAAGTAACACCCAACTTTGCTTTGCTACACTAACCAGAATAAAAATTTAAAAACGTATTATTTAAACATAAGGAGGACCCACAGATTTAATTAATTAAATCGAGAATTTCTGAACTCTATGCTTAGATATGTTTTCTTAACTGAAAGCGCTCTGATACGCATTTTAGATTTGATTAAAGGTTTGCACGAAATACCTACAACAGTTTTATTTCTTTCCTCAACAATGTTATTTATGACATTAAGGAGGTAATTTATCACTAAAGTAATAACATTTAATATGTTCAGTGGCGTCCCAAGCGATCACTAAAGAAATATTTCTAACAAAAAGAATGGTACGCCAATGACTGTGTAATTGTTTTTTTTTTAGATTAAGCAAATAAAAATACAGCTTTTATGTTTTTATTTTTTTTGAATTTTGTCTAGTTAAGGAGAAAAATGATAAAATCCAATTAATTGCATAATTTAAGACCATAAAAGAGCATTGCGGAAGTTTTTTCATTTAAAAATAAGGTTTTATAATATTTTGTTAGCAATTTCAGCAATTCGCAGAATCTTAATTTAATATTGATTGGGGCTTCAAAAATCTCCTTGTCGCGAAAAGAGTCATCAAATACTCATCCTCTACTTATGAGCGGCCAAGTTTTACAGATCAAAGAGACCTTCAATCTTGTAGGCGTCATATTTGAAAGTAACCGCAACTGGCATAAACACATTGTATCTATAGCCACGGCAGCTTCAAAAAACCTTGAATTTCTCTTTCGAGCCAAAAGTATTTTTCCCCTTCTAATTTATACACTTTATAAGTGTCCCAAATCCGACCTCCCTTGGAATATTGTTCTTATATCTGGGACATGGCTTCCTCCACAACCCTAGGCATTCTGGATTCTATTCAAAGAAGAGCTATCCGTCTCATTAATGAACCTTCACTTACAGAAAGGCTTCCCTCCCTTGCCCATCGTCGGGCTGTGGGGGATCTATCGCTTTTTATAGATACTTCCATGGCTTCTGTTCTGAAAAATTGTTCAATATTCCACTCCACTCACGGTTCCCAACAGAGAAACTCGTGGTTCCACGCGTATGCATCCCCATACGGTCCAACTGGACAGGCCCCGAACTTCCCACTTTGTTCGTTCTTTTATCCCTAGAGTTTCTAGAATGTGGAACCTGCTGCCCGCGGAGGTCTTTCCTTCCACCCCAAATCTTCAAGTATTTAAGTCCCGTGTCAACAAACTCCCTCTTACCTCGCTTAAGACACCCACGATACGTTGGTATTTAGGCTTTTAGTCTTCGTGGTTTGTCCAAAGATAAAAAAAATGCAACAACAACAATAATTACTTAATTTAAATAAGCTTTATATTTAGTCTAACAATATTTACTAAAATAGGTTTTTTCCAAATTTTTCACTTTTTAACATGTATCTTGAAAATGAAAAATTTGTGGACCCATTTTACTTATAACCATTTCTTTATAGTTTTAAATGTAGGATGTGCCCTTAATTTTTTTAGCAACATTCTGTAACTGTATAATGTTTAAAACAGCGTTAAAAAATATAATATAAAATGCAATCCTTAACTTAAAAAATACACTGGACGAATCGGGATTGCTCTCTGTGTACTATTCACTGGCTTACAGCCATCTTTCGAATAATATTGTGTCCTGGGGAGGTAGTAATGCATCTGAGAGAGTCTTTGCGGCGCAAAAAAGACTACTGAGGTTAATTTTTAATCTTAAACCGCGTGACAGCTGCAAACCTTTATTTATCCAGAAAAGTATCCACACTTTGCCATGTGTGTTTATTTTTAAGTGCGTGACTTATGTTAATTCTAATATGGGACTATTTACGAGATTTGGAGAGTTAAATCATTACAGCACTAGAAACAGGACTATTATAGATGTTCCTTTACACAGGACCTCCTCTTTCGAAAACACTCTTTTTACGGTTGTCTTACCCTCTACAACAAGCTTTCAAGAGATTTTAGAAATATGCATGGTGGTAAATTCAAGAATGCCGTTAGACAATTTCTTATTGACAAGGCATTTTACTCGGTTGCAGAGTATATGCGACATTAGACTTTGTTACTTTGCTTGCGTTTTAATTTGACAATTTTAATATTCTTTTATATGTATATATTAATACAAAATTTTAACTTTATTTATAGTAATTATTTATAGCTAAGGTTTCTGTTCATTTGTATTCTTTTTTTGTGTGTTTTTTACAATTACATTTTATATATTAATGTGTCTATGTATATTTGTGTATATCTATATATTTTTTATAGTATTTATGTTTATATTTATTTATATTTTTTTTTTTTTCTGATTCTGGCCTTACAATCTAAGTGTTTTAGCCACGAAATAATAAATTATTATCGAGTGAAGCTATAAGATTTAAAAAAAAATAGAAAAAAGCATTTATTTATATTAACGACCCCTTTGTACCTATTGTGCATTTTAAGGTAATATATTCTATCTATCTATGTATTTATTTAAATCATTGTTTTGTTAATGTTGTTGCATGGTTTATGTATCATTATTGTGTGTTGTACCATCTCATGCTTCCTATTAAAACCTTAAAGCAGTTTTTTGCTGCATGTAGACAATAATATAGTAATATAATTTAGGTGCTCCATAATTCCAAATAATAAAGCAAAACTGTTTGTGGGGACTTTACCCACAAATTGATATAGCGCTTTTAGCTCCAGCTCTAATCGAAAAGCTAATTTAAAAATTTAGGGCAAAGGGGATTTACTAAAGCAAAATTCAAAACATTACCACTTAAAAATCCCATTTTGCTTTTAAATTAAACAAACTGTATTTTTAACCCCTAAAATGACTTTTTAATTAGGTAAAGCGTTTTTATACTGGGGATGATTATAAAACAAAGCTTTATTGACTGTAAAATGACCCTTTTGGCAAATTAAAGGATCTGTTGAATTCCATTATTTTCCTTTTTGTTCGTTTTATGATTATGGGGTTAATTTTACCTTATTTCAATGAGCTTACATTTTGTATTTTTTTACACCCACATAATTAAATTGTATTGTATTGTATTGAATCAGGTCTTTCGGCTTACGTTAAACCTTCTTTTACTTTGACCTAAAAAGATCTTTTGTTTTGACCCTACATTAGTTAATCCTCTCGATTTCCAAAACTTTTTGTAAAGCTGGAAATATTTCGGGGAGCGAGCCTTTTTATATCTTCTAGAGTCTGGAATAGACTTTTCAGATATTTCAGCTTTAGGCGTGATAATTCCGTACATTAGCAAATATAGGCTCCAGAATTAAATACTTTTTCATTTAGTTAAAGAGCGTCTATTATAATAGTCTTTATATTACCATTATTTAATAGCTATTTATGTATCAAGGGCGTTACTAGGACTATAATGCCCTGAAGGTCGAAATAGCCCGAGGGCTAGATTTCGACCTGATGGGCATTATAGTCCAGTAAAGCCCGTGGTGCATACAATGCTTTATGTTTTACCCAAAAAGAGTTTTTCAATGAGTAATTACATTATTTATTCGCAATATAAAAAATAAGTTGCACCTGTACCTGTATACGTAAGTTGATAATGACTGGTGTTAAGTTTGACTTTGATGTTTCTATCAGTTAGTCAGTTGGCATTTTTATTTACCGATTTGCTCAAAATGAAAGAAATTCCACAAAATATAGGAGAAAAGGCCATAAAAGCGACCGAAAATCTTTTGCCAGTTAAATCAAGGCAACAGTATGATCGGAAGTATGGCATCATTTGGTATTTGGAAAGATGCGAACGCAATTCTTCAAATAACCGAAACCGTTTTAATGGCATATTTTCAGGAACTGGTAAGTTATTGATTTTATTTTTAATACATATGTTTAACAAACTTTATTATTTTTAGTCGGAAAAATACAGTCCGAACTCTCTCTGGACCAAGTATTCCACCCTAAGGTCTACGTTGATGGTCTATGAAAATATAGACATTTCGCAATACCATCGTCTCATATCTTTTTAAAAGTTAAGTCGAAAGGATACGTCCCGAAGAAGTCTAAAGTTTTGGAAGGAGAACAAATATTAAAATTTATTAATGGACTGTTCTTCTATACAAAATAGCGTTAGTGCTACCACCGCTGCTACCATCACAAAAAACACCGACCATTCTATAGTGGGATCAGCTACGTTTTCCGGGAAATTTCAAAATTGTAATTTTTATTTGGGAAATAAAGTTTAATTTTTAGTATTGTTTCAAGAAAAATTATTTTTGTATAAACTTGATCTTTATTGTGAGAGAAATAAAATTGGATAAGCAATAAAATTTCATATTAGCGCATTAGGGCATTATAGGTGTGATAGCAGGTATTATTGCTACTATAACATATTCCGTTTCTAAGGTATTACAGATCAATAATAGATGGGTAAAACATAAAAAATATATTCCTGTTTTTATCTAGGTTAAAAAAACACATTAATACGAAAAGTGCAATAACAACTGCTTTAGCTCTAGGGCCTTGACTTTCGATTACTTTTACAGCTCTTAAGGATACCTTTCTATTAGTGATAAAATCTACAGGTTGTTCCATTTAAAAAACCCAACTTTCCGTTATAACTTTAAAATAAAAGTCAATTGAAAAAATTTAGGTACGCCACTGAATTCTACCTAAAAATCCCTAAAACTTTTCTATTTACATTTTTATTTTTCTAATATCAAGCTACTTACAAGTGCCTGGCCAAATTAACAAAATTTGAAAAACACCAGATCTCCAAAACCAGTCAAGTTCGCCATGATTTGCTTTAACAATTGAATTTTTTCAAAAATTAAAATCAAGATTGCGCAATCAGATTCGTACTATCTATTTTAGTTTTCGCTATAGCCTGCAAGATCAACGAAAAGGCGCCACCCTGTACATGACTCGTGCCAAAAGTGATTTTGAGACTCGTGGTATTGTCGAACTCGGTTACCGCCTCGTGCGACAACATTCCACACTCGTGTTAAATATATCTCTTTCGACACTTGTTATGTAATATACCATTATGAATTTCATGGTTAAACCACTTTTACCTTTCTTAACAAAAAAAAATATTTTCGCCATATTTTTTTTTTTTGGACAATCCACGAAGGCTGAAAGCCTAATTATTAACGTACCGTGGGTATCTTAAGCAGAGTAAGGAAAGTTTGTTAACACGGGACTTAAAAACTTGAAGATTTGGGAGGAAGGAAAGACCTCCGCTGGCAGTAGGTTCCACAGTCTAGAAACTCTAGGGATAAAAGAACGAACGAAATGTTTGAGTGAGTTTCTCTGTTGGGAGCTGCAAGAAGAGGGATTATACTGGATAATTCGTCGGAGCAGAAGCCGTAAAAGTATCTATAGAAAAGCAAAGTAAGTAAAGGATCATTAATAAGATGAACAGCCCAGTCGGGTTGAGAAATTGGCTTGGGAACCTGAAAAGTGGAGTGAAGGTTACTATCGTCAGCATAACTATGAATGAGATTGGTTGTGGAAGAAAGGTCGTTGATGTGAAGAAGAAACAAAGTTGGTGCTAGTACTGAACCCTGAGGCACTCCAGCATTAATTTCGTGAAAGCTTGAAGAGTGGCCATCAACAATGACTAATATACGTCGATTAGAAAGATAACTGGAGAGCCAAGAGCAGAGTTTAGTTGGAAGACCATAGGAGGGAAGTTTATTAAGAAGTGCGTCATGCCAGACTTGGTTGAAAGCTTTAGATATATCAAGAGCAACGATCTGGGACTCACCTAGAAACTCAAGAGACTTGTGTGTGTGTTGTGTGAAACGAAGGAAAGAAGATCTACTGTAGATATCTTGTGACGAAATCCGTATTGACTGTCATTTAAAATTTTATGTTTTTCTAAATACCTAAGAATTTGCGAGTTAATGGATTTCTCCATTACTTTACAAAGCATTGAGAGGAGTGAAATGGGTCTATGGTTGGATGGAAGAGATTTAGATCCTTTCTTGGGAATAGACTGGACACGTGCAGCTTCCCAGCTGTCTGGAAAAATACCCCTGTCATAAGAAATTCGAAAGAGCCTGGTTAAAATAGGTGTAAGTTCAGGAGCACATTTTTTTAAAACGATAGCTGGTATTCCATCCAGCCCAGACGATTTATTGGTGTTAAGAGAAGAAAGGATACGCTTAATCTGTTTTACCATCTTTTTAATGGTTGATTTTTAACCCCATGTTTATGCAGCATATTCCCAAATATTTTAAACAAGAAATCACATTTTTCAGTTTTTCTTTATTAAAAACCCTGTTTAAGAAACTCTTTAAAAACATACCCTAAAATTATTTTAATTATTACACATAATTCACTACCAAGTTTAATACTTTTAAAGTATTTTAAAAATATTTTCCTTTAAAAATTTCTTTATAACCGAAATAATTAAACAAAGATTTTATATTTTAAGCAAAGTGAGAATATTCTCGAATAACATTGCAGCTGTGTTTTAATAAAGCTTAAAGTCGGTAACAAAAGCGCTTGTGAAATTTAAGCAGGTGACGTTCTTTTTTAATAAAAAATTATAGTTACAGGCATAAAATCGCTCCGGTTTTGGCTCTATTCCAGAACAGTATGCAAAGACGAATTTCTGAAATGAGCGGTTTTGAATGTTCATGACAGGAAACCGCGAAATGTGCAACTACGTATATGGAAAATGTACATTTCGGCAAATATGGTTTTAATTTTACGAATACTTAAAATATATAGGTTCTCGTTAGGTTGTTAGTCGGCATAGCGTCGCATGAGACCAAAAAAAATGTTACCATAGGGGGTGGGAGAGGTCGTGTAGCAGGGATAGAGGGGGTGTTACTAGTGCTTTTTTAAGCATGAGCGGCTCGTGCATCACCTTTTTTTTATCTTTGGACAAACCACGAAGGCTAAAAGCCTAAATACTAACGTACCGTGGGTGTCTTAAGCGAGGTAAGAGGGAGTTTGTTGACACGGGACTTAAATACTTGAATATTTGGGGGAAGGAAAGACCTCCGCGGGCAGCAGGTTCCACAATCTAGAAACTCTAGGGATAAAAGAACGAACAAAGTGAGAAGTTCGGGGCCTGTCCAGTTGGACCGTATAGGGATGCATACGCGCGGAACCACGAGTTTCTCTGTTGGGAACCGTGAGTGGAGGAACTATACTGGACAGAGCAGAAGCCATGGAAGTACCTATAAAAAGCGATAAATCCCCCACAGCCCGACGATCGGCAATAGAGGGAAGCCTTTCTGTAAGTGAAGGATCATTAATGAGACGAATAGCTCTTCTTTGAATAGAATCAAGAATTCTTAGAATTGTGGGGGACGCCATGCCCCAGATATGAGAACAATATTCCAATTGAGGTCGGATTTGGGATACATATAAAGTGTACTAATTTATACACTACAAGCGAAAAATACTTTTGGCTCAAAAGACAAATCCAAGCTTTTTGAAGCTGCCGTGGCTATAGATACAATGTGTTTATGCCAGTTAAGGTTACTTTCAAATGTGACGCCCACAAGATTGAAGGTGTCTTTGCTCTGTAAAACTTGACCGCTCATAAGTAGAGGATGAGTATTTGGTGACTCTTTTCGCGACAAGGAACATGACTGTGTTTTGGATGCATTAAAATGGACGAGATTTTTGGCGCCCCAATCCAATATTAAATTAAGATCCTGCGAAAGAGATATCTGCATAGCTCTGCGTTTATTTTCCAAGTCAGGTTTAGTGATGGGTTTAGGAACCTGTAAAGGGTACTATCGTCGGCAAAACTATGAATGGAATTAGTTGTGGACGAGAGAAGGTCGTTGATGTGAAAAAGAAACAATGTTGGTGCCAGAACTGAGCCCTGAGAGACTCCAGCATTTACTTGGTTAAAGCTTAAAGAATAGTCGTCCACAATAACTGATATACGTCGATCAGATAGATAACTAGAGAGCCAAGTACAGAGTTTAGTTGAAAGGCCATAGGAGGGAAGTTTATTAAGAAGTGCCAGACCTGGTCAAAACCTTTGGATATATCAAGAGCAACGATCTGGGACTCACCTAGAAACTCAAGAGACTTATTCCAACAGTGTGATACGAAGGAAAGTAGATCTGCTGTAGATCTTTTGTGGCGAAATCCATACTGCCTGTCATGCAAAATTTTGTGTTTTTCTAAGTACTTAAAAATTTGTAAATTAATTAATTTTTGCCATTACTTTACAAAGAACAGAGAGAATTAAAATTGGTCTATAGTTAGATGGAAGGAATTTAGATCCTTACTTGGGAATAGGTT
This sequence comes from Listronotus bonariensis, assembly GCA_014170235.1. Lineage (NCBI taxonomy): Eukaryota > Metazoa > Arthropoda > Insecta > Coleoptera > Curculionidae > Listronotus > Listronotus bonariensis. The sequence goes on along the minus strand of JACEGR010000715.1, from coordinate 67,068 downwards.
GAACACGTGCAGCTTTCCAGCTCTCCGGAAAGATACCTGTGTCGTAAGAAATTCGAAAGAGCCGAGTTAAGATTGGTGCAAGTTCTGGAGCACATTTTTTAAAACGATTTCTGGCATGCCATCCAGCCCAGACGATTTCTTGGTGTTAAGGGAGGAAAGGATACGCTTAAAGTGTTTTACTTTAAAAATAATATCGGGCATTTTATGAGGAGCTGTGTTATGGAGCACCCTGTAATGGTTGGTGTGTTAAATTTTAAAACTCAACGCACAAGATTCTCATTCTTAAAAAGCACTTGCAACACCCCCTCCGCCCCTGCTACACCATCTCTTTCACTTCTTATGCTTATGCTAACAATTCTTCTTGGTCCCATCGATTACCCTATTTTTTACTATTGTAATCAATTGCTTGTATCAACTTTATTGTGACCTGATGTTATCGTTTTTTTACTCCTGTCAATTTCAAAGATATGGCCTATTAAGCTTAAATACAGAAACGACCAGGTATGGTCAATTATCTCAAAAACGATGCAACCAAAATTCGTCAAAATTAGTACAAGGGAGTAACTAGACATTTTAAATTTAGTAATTGCATTTAAGATGTTTTATAGTTAAATTTCCTTATTCCAATTCCTTAACTTTTTTAAGAATCTTAAAAACGTCGCAAAAATGCTATTCATAAATTTAGAATGTCCATTTTCACCCCTCCACAAATTTTCTTGAATATTGGTTGGATTTTTTTAGATAAATCACCATACCTATCCGTTTATTTTTTAATAATTTCAAATTTAAATATGATGCCATAGCTCCGAAATCGACAGGTTTAGAAAATCGATAATATTAAGTCATATTAAAGTTGATACAAGCAATTTGTTACAGTATGAAAAAATGAAGTATTTCATTTAAAAATTTAAAATTTCTTAACCTACAGACAGAACTTTAAACTTGGCAACCTTGCAAATACAATATTTTTATTTTTCATATTTAGTTACCCCTTGGCACATTTATATTTGACGGTTACTGAGATAATCCACCGTTCCGATTTTTTCTAATAACCCTGCATATAAAGAAAATGGTTATTGGTATTAAATTAAATTTTAACGTCAGTGTCTTGTGCTTTTTTACATTTTTACTTTAATTCATATGTAGAAAAATGACCCAACTTATGAAAAATTGATTTTAATCCAAATTTACTTTTGATTTAGTCGTTAAAAAATTGAGGATAGTTTTATGTGTAAATGAATAGCGGTACGGATAAGTTGAAGTTCAAAAAAACGAGTCATAGCTGAACTAAGTTGCGATACGACTGGTCTCTCTGAAGCACCTGGCTAACAGCACTTATGAGGTAAAGTAATCCAATCACAGTTTGCCTCTAATAACTGAAAAGTAAACGAAGTGCCCCCACATAGTTTTAAAAAACCATAAATGCAAATAAATGTATTATTACTTTGTGCCTTTTCTCATATAATATGCTTTTTATTAATTTAAAGACTTAGAAACAAGTTATTATAGAAAATGCTTTGCTAGAATCTTTATTACAAGTTTTAATGAATTACCTGGGTAAATAAATTCACTTTCATTTCCTCATTATTTAAATTTTGTTATATATAGCAATAAACTAGTTCTTTATGGATCCATTACATATTTAAAATAGAAAATTTAATATTATTTTAAAATTATGGAAGCTGCTTATCCATATTCATATTTAAATTTTAGTTAAAAATTTGCAGGTGCTTGAAAAAAAAGTGTTAGGTTACTTTTTGGTGAAAGTGGAATTAAGTCACAAATACATTTAAAATGGCACTCATATATACATATGGGAATAACAAAATATGGTAATTTATGGTCTTAGCTATAAATAAATGTATTTGCCACTTCCTTTTGTAGAGAATGTATTTTTCAATGTACTTCTGACCTATTCCCATTAAAATTTAATAAAGGCAATTAAACCAGATAATTTTTTTATAGCACATGACATTTTAAGGCATTATAACTGTCCCTTTTTCCGGTATTTTAAGTAATAGACTGTTTTTTTTTTTAATATGGAAGTACTAAGCATTTGGTAATTCTTAAATATTTATTTTACCAGCTTTTCAAAAAATAATTATTTTAATTTGGTAATATTAATGCATTTCATTACTTAGTAAAATATAATGTACTTTTCTTTGTAAAATACAACTAGTAAGCTTATGATAGGGCAAATTTTTTTAAATTTGTTAAAAAAATAAATTTTATGTATGTACAGTTTTTATAAAACCACTTTAAATATTAGGAGATACTTTTTTATTTTTTCATTTCATTACTTAATAAAATATGATGTACTTCTTTTTAAAACACAATTTAAAAACACAATTAATAGGTTTATGATAGGCCACGTTTTATAAATTTGTTTAAAAAATAAATTTTATGTATGTACAGTGTTTATAAAACTACTTTAAATATTTTAAAAATGATTAGCTTAAACTACGCCTAAAGAACAACTTTTGTGATACTGGTTTGCCTTATAATAAAAGGCATTTATTTTGGGGCATATGCACCTGCTATCTCTATTATTTTAAAAAGTTTAAAAGCCATTTAAATATTTTGTTTTCAAATTTAAAACAGTTTGAAATAGTATCTAACAACTCTTACGAAGTAGCCATTTTATTTACTTTGTTTTTTTTATCTTTGGACAAACCACGAAGGCTAAAAGCCTAAATACTAACGTACCGTGGGTGTCTTAAGCGAGGTAAGAGGGAGTTTGTTGACACGGGACTTAAATACTTGAAGATTTGGGGCGGGGAAGGAAAGACCTCCGCGGGCAGCAGGTTCCACATTCTAGAAACTCTAGGAATAAAAGAACAAACAAAGTGGGAAGTTCGGGGCCTGTCTAGTTGGACTTCCTTAGGAACCGTGAGTGGAGGAACTATACTGGACAATTGTTCAGAGCAGAAGCCATGGAAGTACCTATAAAAAGCGATAGATCCCCCACAGCCCGACGATGGGCAAGAGAGGGAAGCCTTTCTGTGAAGTGAAGGATCATTAATGAGACGAATAGCTCTTCTTTGAATAGAATCCAAAATGCTTAGGGTTGTGGGGGAAGCCATGCCCCAGATAAGTGTATAAATTAGAAGGGGAAAAATACTTTTGGCTCGAAAGAGAAATCCAAGCTTTTTGAAGCTGCCGTGGCTATAGATACTGGACAATTGTTCAGAGCAGAAGCCATGGAAGTACCTATAAAAAAGCGATAGATCCCCCACAGCCCGACGATGGGCAAGAGAGGGAAGCCTTTCTGTGAAGTGAAGGATCATTAATGAGACGAATAGCTCTTCTTTGAATAGAATCCAAAATGCTTAGGGTTGTGGGGGAAGCCATGCCCCAGATAAGTGTATAAATTAGAAGGGGAAAAATACTTTTGGCTCGAAAGAGAAATCCAAGCTTTTTTGAAGCTGCCGTGGCTATAGATACAATGTGTTTATGCCAGTTAAGGTTACTTTCAAATGTGACGCCCACAAGATTGAAGGTGTCTTTGCTCTGTAAAACTTGGCCGCTCATAAGTAGAGGATGAGTATTTGGTGACTCTTTTCGCGACAAGGAACATGATTGTGTTTTGGATGCATTAAAGTGGACGAGATTTTGGCGCCCCAATCCAATATTAAATTAAGATCCTGCGAAAGAGATATCTGCATCGCTCTTTGTTTGTTTTCCAAATCAGGTTTAGTGATGGGTTTAATAACCTGAAAACTGGAGTGAAGGGTACTATCGTCGGCGAAACTATGAATGGAATTAGTTGTGGACGAGAGAAGGTCGTTGATGTGAAGAAGAAATAATGTTGGTGCCAGAACTGAGCCCTGAGGCACTCCAGCATTAACTTGGTGAAAGCTTGAAGAATGGCCGTCCGCAATAATTGATATACGTCTATCACATAGATAACTAGAGAGCCAAGTACAGAGTTTAGTTAAAAGACCATAGGAGGAAAGTTTATTAAGAAGTGCGGCATGCCAGACCTGGTTAAAAGCTTTGGATATATCAAGAGCAACGATCTGGGACTCACCTAGAAACTCAAGAGACTTATTCCAGCAGTTTTACTTGTTAAATTAAGAATTATGTCCGACTTTTGACCATCTCAGATAGTCATAACGGCGTTTTTTTTTTGATTGGTTGAGTGTCGTTACTGGTTGCTACCTTATTCGCTGATAAAGTATATGATAAATTAGTGGCGGATCAAGCGTGAAGCAGCCGTAAAGCAAACAGCGCCAGGTTGGAAAGGTGGGGGGACAAAATAAGGGTGTCAATAAAGTACAAGTATGGTTAGGCGCGACCTTTAAAGTGAGTACAATATTTTTTAACATTTTTTTTATATTTTACCAAAAAAAAAAGTTTTATCTGGTGTCCAATTTTTAACGGTAAGTAAAAATAAGAATAATAAATTTTATTTCCCGTATGTACTTTAAGCCACTTTCAACAGCTAAATAACGGTATATGTGCATGTTTGTAATATTTCCTATGAAATATATTTTGCTGACATTAACTCTGACGTCTAGTTCCTCGCAAGTCACCTGGTGCAAATTAAATAGACGAAAGATACAGCAATTGTTCTTGACTTAAGCATTTAATTAACCAAGATAAACGGCCAACTTGGTTTTAAAGATTTAAAGTTCTCTTAAATTTATTAACCTCTTACTAAACACAATTTGTAATTGTTTGTTTTGTTTAGAAATTGATTTTAATGTAAGGTAACACTATGTTAGACTATCGTTATTTTAAACTAATTTTTGTTTATTTAAGTGGTCTTATTCTATGGTATTTTTGGTTAAATATTTTTATTGGTCCATTAGTTTCTCTTTCTTTGGTTGTCGGTTTTTAGCACGTTAAAAAACCTTTTTTAAATAATGTAAAGCTCTTATAAAAATATTTGATTTTTATATCACAAAACGTAAAAAAATATACTTTTTCCCAAATAAGCCATGAGTGTGAAAGCCATTAGCTCTACAAAGCATTGCCATTTATTTCCTTATAGGCGATGGTGTTGGAAAAAGCAATGCAGTGTGGTTCTTTAAGTGTGCAATAAATGGAAAACGAAAACGAAAAAGTAATGTGAAGTTAATAGGTGAATGAACTTGCGGAACCGAGGGGTGAATAGGGGTGCTTGACGAGGTAAAATATAAAATAAAAAATTTAAACCTGAATTTTGCTGTAAAATATAAACTAATTATAATTTAGGGGCTAGTTTAATTCTTTATTTATTAAGTGGGCCATGATATAAGTCTATATCATGGCCCACTATGCAAAATTTAATTTTAAAATTAAAAACAACTATAAGATATTACATATTTTTGGTACATACCTATCTATAACAATATACAATTAAAAGGAAACCCAACCACACAACTGTATTCTACGTAAAAATATATACCTATAGAAGTTTATACTTTTGGTATAAGTTATAAGATCACCTAAATACGAGGAGGTCCAAAATAAAAATAATTTTGCCCTGTATGTCAAAAATTAAAAGGTCTACAAAACATGTTTTAGTGTCATTTTTCGTTTTATCAAATAGTAGTAACAGTTCGCGAAAACCCCAAGTCTATATCTTTAATAATAACCGACTTCAATTGAAGCAAAATCCGACACCCTGTTTTCAAAAAATATTAACAATTTTTGTATGTTAGATGGCGTCTTTAACTCATAGGCACTTTTCGGACTTTTTGGATTACCCTGTATATTCCTGGATTTTTAATAAAACTTACCAATATTAGTATAGTCTGGGATCCTGCAACAACTTTTTTAATTGCAACTCAATAAAGTTGCACTTAATGGACCACACTGTATAAGACTATGTCCATTATTTTTCTTTAATTTAAATTTGTCAGTAACAATTGTTTAAAATTTTATTTTATACAGGGTGTCCGGAAAGTTACGCGTCAGGATTTCGGTGGGCGATTCTGCACAAGAAATTAATGCAACAAACTTTTATACAATGTTTTCGAAAACTCAAAATTAACGGAGATACAGGAAGTTGAAATTTTTTTTGTTTTTTTTTAATCAACTAAGGGTCCTTTTTATGTTGGACAAACCACGAAGGCTTAAAGCCTAAATACTAACGTACCGTGGGTGTCTTAAGCGAGGTAAGAGGGAGTTTGTTGACACGGGACTTAAATACTTGAAGATTTTGGGGGAAGGAAAGACCTCCGCGGGCAGCAGGTTCCACAATCTAGAAACTCTAGGGATAAAAGAACGTACAAAGTGAGAAGTTCGGGACCTGTCCAGTTGGACCGTATAGGGATGCATACTCGCGGAACCACGAGTTTCTCTGTTGGGAACTGTGAGTGGAGGAACTATACTGGACAATTCTTCAGAGCAGAAGCCATGGAAGTACCTATAAAAAGCGATAAATTTCCCACAGCCCGACGATGAGCAAGAGAGGAAAGCCTTTCTGTAAGTGAAGGATCATTAATGAGACGAATAGCTCTTCTTTAAATAGAATCAAGAATGCTTAGGGTTGTGGGGGACGCCATGCCCCAGATATGGGAACAATATTCCAAGGGAGGTCGAATTTGGGACACATATAAAGTGTATAAATTAGAAGCGCAAAAATACTTTTGGCTCGAAAGAGGAATCCAAGCTTTTTTGAGGCTGCCGTGGCTATAGATACAATGTGTTTATGCCACTTAAGGTTACTTTCAAATGTGATGCCCACAAGATTGAAGGTGTCTTTGCTCTGTAAAACTTGGCCGCTTATAAGTAGAGGATGAGTATTTGATGACTCTTTTCGCGACAAGGAACATGATTGTGTTTTGGATGCATTAAAATGGACGAGATTTTTGGCGCCCCAATCCAATATTAAATTATGATCCTGCGAAAGAGATATCTGCATCGCTCTGCGTTTGTTTTCCAAGTCAGGTTTATTGATGGGTTTAGGAACCTGAAAACTGAAGTGAATGGTACAATCGTCGGCAAAACTATGGATGGAATTAGTTGTGGACGAGAGAAGGTTGTTGATGTGAAGAAGAAACAATGTTGGTGCCAGAACTGAGCCCTAAGGGACTCCATCATTTACTTGGTGAAAGCTTGAAGAATGGCCGTCCACTATAACTGATATACGTCCATCAGATAGATAACTAGAGAGCCAAGTACAGAGTTTAGTTGAAAGACCATAGGAGGGAAGTTTATTAAGAAGTGCGGCATGCCAGACCTGGTCAAAAGCTTTGGATATATCAAGAGCAACGATCTGGGACTCACCTAGAAATTCAAGAGACTTATTCCAACAGCGTGATATGAAGGAAAGAAGATCTGGTGTAGATCTTTTGTGGCGAAATCCGTACTGCCTGTCAAGCAAAATTTTGTGTTTTTCTAAGTACTTAAGAATTTGTGAATTAATTAATTTTTCCATTACTTTACAAAGAACTGAGAGAATTGAAATTGGTCTATAGTTAGATGGAAGAGATTGAGATCCTTTTTTGGGAATAGGTTGAACACGTGCAGCTTTTGTTGCATTAACCTAAAATAAAAGCCATAGCTAACCTAATTAGTAATGTGTAAAGAAAGTAATTTTGTATGTTTCCTGTGACACATGAATAACTTTTAAATTTAATATGATTCAGTATTTTAAATTTATACAACGCTGTCAGCTGCCAAATAACCCTTTATGTGCAGGCTTGGTAAATTTTCATAAGATTATAACTGATGATGACGGCTTGTTTACTGTCCCTGGGTGAAAATTCAATAGACGGTCGCCCGCCAATTAAACAACCGTGATTAGCTTAAGTGTTCAGTTGCATTTAAAACCATGATAAATAGCTAACTTCTCCCAACGAGCCAATAGGTGCTTTAGAGGTCTCTTAAATTTAATTTGGAGGTTGTACCCAAAATTTAGACTTTTAGAATTGTTTTTTTTTGACAAAATTGTTACAATATGTTATCTTGTTTTTTTGTGTGTAATTTTATACGATATTCATGGATTTTTCATGAAAATTTTCTTAAAACATTTTTTTGTAACATAAAGAAAGCAAATAACTATTTTTTTTATGACCTGACAACGTCTTATAATTCGATGAAGCCGGCTGCAAGCACAAAAAAACATGATTCATGTGCCGTTACCTCGCACGTTCCATTTAAGACTTAAAGTGCAAGCGAGAACGCGGAACGAGCGACAAAGAGGCACAATTTCCGCGTCGTTCGACATCCGTTTCTCTCCTACTTGAGTGAGCGTGCGAATGTGGTGTCATGGTTCTTTTGATATTAAATATATGCCTAGTGATATATTGTCGAATATTTGTGTTTTCATCATTAAAATAAAGAGCATCGGTCCGCTAGTGCAGCGATTGTAGGTTATGCTAATAATAAAAATATCCAAAAATCACATATACAGAGTGTTTAAAAAATAGTTTATATTTAAAATTTGATATTGACGTTACTATTGCAATTGAAAAAATAGGTAAATAAGAATTGTGCACAGGTATCTATTGGTTATAGAGAAAAAAATAAAATTGCGATACAGGGTGGGTAAAAAAAACGGTTTATAAAAACTCTTAAAAGTAAAATGCAATTTAACTACGTTTTTATACCATCAAGAGATTTACAAAATTGCCTAAATATAAAAAGTTGCAAAATAATTATTAGTATTAAAAAAATTATATGTATTAAAAAAAATTATATGCAGGGAGTACCAAAATTTTTTATTAAGTTTCTTATCACTATTCAACGGATTTTGATGCGTTTTTTTAAATAGATGGAGTCATTTAAAAGGATGGTTAATATGTATAAAATAATATACAAAATCTTTTCGGTATGGAAAAGGTAAAAATAGGCAAAAAAGGCAAAATATCTATCTGAAAAATATTTTTTTCTTTTTTTGAAAAATGGAACCATTTTATTAGTATTTTCTTATGACGTTGTTACGTTCAACTATCGTCAGTAAACCGACTTTACAGACAACCGATTTTTTTGCAAATCTTTTGACGTTTGAGTTTTTAGTTGGGAACATGCATATTTCACAAAAAAAAAAAATGTGCTGTAAGGAAAGAGTAATTAATTTTTTTATATTATACAGTGTGTCTACGTAAGTTGGCGGCATATGAAAAACTTTTTATTATTAAATTTACGAAAAAATATTTTTCATAAAAAATCTACATAATCTTAAACCTAAAATGCAATTATCAGATAACAAATTGTATCAGTTATGTACGAGGTTTGGCCAAAATGTAATTTTTCTCCCGAGTAACGAACATGTATTTTTGCTAATATCGCAAATTGTTATAAAAAATTGTTTAAAATTAAAAATTACTTCCAAATATGCAATTTAATTCATTACCGAAAAAATATATTTTTTGATTTTTTTCCGCGATAATGGTAAAAATTTAGGTTTGTACATTAGTGCACAATATTTCATGACTATTAATGTCAAGTGACAGTTTTAAATAAACTATTTAATTCATTTGTGATCAAAACAAGATACATGTACAATGCACTAATGTACAGGGTGGGTCAAATTCGACGCTTTTAATAGGAAACTCATGTTCCTGTATGTTTTACACAAAAACTGGCCCCCCTTTGCGAGGCTCAAATTTCAAGCCAAACTTACTGGTGAAAACCGCAACTCGCTATCTTGCGTCGTTTACTCTCTACAGGGTGTTTTTTAATTTCTGGCATTTTCTTTATTCCTTTATAACTTTTTTATTTATAAAGATTTTTTAGTTCTGTAAAACATTTTCACAGCAACTTTTTCTTGCGATTTCAAATTTTTTTGTTTTTTTCTAAGATGACGAATTTTTGACTTATTTATTTATTTTTGGAATTTTTAAATAGAACACCCTGTATATTATTTCAATTTTAAAATGAGCAAAAAATTACCGTTTCAAAATGTATCACACTTTGTATTTATTTTTAGCCGTTTCTGAGATAAATGGCTTTTTATGTTTTTAATTATTTTTATTGGGTAAAAAGTAGGCCATGAAAGGAGCAAACATTTTTATTAAAAACATTTTTTTAAACAAACCTACTAATTTACTTACTTATAATGCTCTGCCTTGCTGCATTTATTATTTCAATATTGGAGAGGGAATTAAATGCTTCGAGTAAAGCTGCTTTCAGTTCCTGTCTTGAATTATGATTCTGGCGAAATGTTAAATCCTTTATCTTGCCCCATAAAAAAAAATTACCTAGTTAAATACAAATTTTCGGCACGTTCAAGATTTTCATCGCACTGTATAAAACATTTTAACATATCATATTTTTCTTTATTTTCGTACATTTTAATAAGGTAGCAACAACGAATAGCGAATGATAATTTAATGTGTTAGCCATCTTAAGAAGTCAGAAGCTTGCATTTGTTTTCCATGGCCACCTATTGCTTAGCTGCATAATGGAAAATAGTGTTGTTTTCTGCAATTATTTTAGATATAAAATATTGGCCTGATATTTAAACATGCTCAAAAAGTTCTTAGGGCAAAACATTAATAAAATAATTAAATCTTTTTTAAATTATTAAATTATTTATAAAAAGGTTAGTAATTTTGCGGTATAGCAGTAAATAAAATATAACAGATAAATTAGGAGCATTTATTATATAAAGTGGTTTTAAATTTGACAAAAATATTTTTATTGGATAAACATATATAGCTTTTAAAGTTTATACAATACATAAGTTAATTTAGGATTTTTAAAGTAATAAACATGTTTGCTCCTTTCGTGGCCTACTTTCTACCCAATATAAATAATTAAAAACATAAAAAGCCATTTATCTCAGAAACGGCTGAAAATAAATACAAAGTGTGATACATTTTTGAAACGGTAATTTTTGCTCATTTTAAAATTGAAATAATATACAGGGTGTTCCATTTAAAATTTCCAAAAATAAATAAATAAGTCAAAAATTCGTCATCTTAGAAAAAACAAAAAGCATATTTGAAATCGCAAAAAACAGTTGCTGTGAAAATGATTTTACAGAACTAAAAAATCTTTATAAATAAAAAAGTTATGAAGGAATAAAGAAAATATCAGAAATTGAAAAACACCCTGTAGCGAGTAAACGACGCAAGATAGCGAATTGTGGTTTTCACCAGTAAGTTTGGCTTGAAATTTAAGCCTCGCAAACGGGGATCAGTTTTTGTGTAAAACATACAGGAACATGAGTTTCCTATTAAAAGCGTCGAATTTGGCCCACCCTGTACAAACATGAATTTTCTCGATTTTCCCAGAAAAAAAAGCTTTTTTTGGAAATAAACAAACTTGCATATTTGAAAGTAATTTTTAATTCTAAACATCTTTTCCTTATAATATTTTTTGCCAAACCTCGTATATGACTGACACAATTTGATATCTGATAATTGCATTTTAGGTTTTAGACCATGCAGAATTTTTATAAAGAATATTTGTTTTTTGTAAATTTAATAATAAAAAGTTTCCCATATGCCACCAACTTACGTAGTACACTGTATAATTTATTTATTATATTACATCATAATTTTGCAGTCCAACAGCAGGACTTGTAATAAACTATTTTGGTTTAATTTATATTTTACAAATAATAGAATTAGAAAAAAAAATGTTTAGTATTTACGGAGCATTAATAGGGTGTTTCTATATTAAAAAAAAACGTTTTAATGTTTTTAGTTTCCAGTATTGCTAAAAAATATTTAAATTTCCAAGCTCTATATGTTATTATTCTACCCAGTTTGCAAATAAGTCCAATTGGAAAACAAACTAGATTGCAAATGTGTTGTTAAAAGAAGTATACAGGGTGGCTCACCATATTCGACACGGTCTGTAGCTGGATAACCATGGGGTTTTTAAAAAAGTAAATACTGGAACATATACAGGTCGGATAAGACCACAGTATCAAATTATTTTAGTCTATACAGGGTGTCTCAAAAAAGTGTGACGTATCAAAGTTATATTTTTTTAAATGGAACACCCTATATTGCATGACGGTTTTAGATTCTACTTTAAAAAATAACTCAAGTTTTGTTTATAGTACTAAGTGTTTAATTTTATTCGTTTTTGTGATATTTGATTTTTTTTTAAAATGCAGAGGTAAAATTAAATTGATTTTACTTTAACACTTTTAACACTTTAAACTTTAAAATGAGTAACAAGATTAGAAAAAGTCTGCCATATCATACGTAGGTCAAATCAAGATTAAATATTGTACAGGGTGATCAAAAAATAATTTCAATTTTTCAGAAAATCAAATAGCCATATCTTTCTTATTTTAAATGGAACACCCTGTATTTTTTTACGTCACATGATGACAAATAAAATACTCTTTCAAATGGTGATAGGTTGCTATAACTATCTTTTGTGCTTTTTAGTAATCTGTTTTTACAAATTTTTAGTCCAAATGTTTATTTAAATTAAAGTTGGCTGTGACATAGCAGCCATTAATATTTTTCTTAAGAAAGTAACAACGACTATTTATTGATTACTAGTGTTTTAGTCAGTTTAAAAGAAATTTCAATGATTTTAAATAAAAACCCTTCTTCTACAACAACAAGATGATATAATACTGGTAGGATGGGAAAAAAATGGTTTACTTTAGTCTAGCGTTAATCCTGAAAAATATTCCAAGAGAAACCATCTGATAACCTTAATAGCTGCTTTAAAAAATTTGACACAGTGATTATGGATAATGGAAGAAACGAGTTATAGGTCACAGAATATTGTCATAACTTACCAGAGGCGTTATTAGGATTGTTTAAAAACACAAGTTTTATCATTATCACATTCAGCTGAAATAAGTGTTATTGGCAGATAATACAAAATCTTTTAATTTTGTGCTTTTTTCCAACAAATTTACATTTTGCAATAACGGCTTAGTAAATAGGCATAGCTATATCACAGCCTACTTATATTTAAATAGACATTTGGAATAAAAATATGTTAAAACGGAATTTACTTAAAAAGTATAAAAGATAGGTATAGGCAACCTATACACCATTTGAAAGAGAATTTGGTTTGTCATCATGTGTTGTAAAAAAATACAGGGTGTTCCATTTAAAATACGAGAGATATTGCTATTTGACTTTCTAAAAATTGAAATTATTTTTTGATCACCCTGTATAATCTATGATCTCGATATGACCTACGAATGATAAGGCAGACTTTTCCTAATCTTGTAACAAATTTTAAAGTTTAAGGAGTTTATATTGTTAAAATAAAATTAATTTAATTGCACCCCTGCATTTTGAAAAAAAATCAAATATCACAAAAACGAATAAAATTAGACACTTGATACTATTAACAAATTTAAATTATTTTTTTATGTAGAATCTAAAATCGTTATAAAATATAGGGTGTTCCATTTAAAAAAATATAACGTTGATACGTCACACTTTTTGAGACATCCTGTATAGAGTAAAATAATTTTTATACTGTGGCCTTATCCGACCTGTATATGTTTCAGTATTTACTTTTTTAAAAATCTCATGGTTATCCAGCTACAGACCGTGTCGGATATGGTGGGCCACCCTGTACAGTCAATTTAAACATTTTTTTGCAAAATAATAACTTACTAATTGTATTTTATTTTATTTTTACTCCCAACTTGACAGAAAATGTTTAAATTTTATCCTTACTATTTAGTAAAACAATTTTCTTACATAGTTCTAGCAAGTTTCTATGCAACTTAGGTAGATCATGGAATAAAGGAAAGGTTTCACTGCAAACTTAGTTCTCAAATTAAACTTTCCTTATTGTTAAGTACAATAGTGCTTAGTCTTGAGAGTTTAAACTAGTTTGTTAACAAATTTAACCGTTTCAATTTAGCATTGTCTTGTTTGGAAATGGAATTTCTTCTGAAAAAATATATTTTCTTGAAGATATTTCATCAGGGGTAAAAGTTATAACAACATAATAATAAAAAAATAATAATAATAATAACAAATCGTCTTTTATATATATTTTTACAGAATACATAAAATTTACAAAAAAAAAAACAAAAAAATGACACCTAGCCAAGGCGAGATTTAGCCGCAGGAGCAGATAATCTTACATCTAACCTTGACCAAACAGTACCCATACAATTGATTATACAATAAAATTTAACTATCTTATTTTAACCACTTAAACAGACACAAGAATATACACAAAGGCAACCAGACGAAATTAAGGTAATATAATAATAACTATTATAGCTATTTATGTATCAAGGGCGTTACTAGGACTATAATGCCCTGAAGGTCGAAATAGCCCGAGGGCTAGATTTCGACCTGATGGGCATTATTGTCCAATAAAGCCCGTGGTGCATACAATGCTTTATGTTTTACCCAAAAAGAGTTTTTCAATGACTAATTACATTATTTATTCGCAATATAAAAAATAAGTTGCACCTGTACCTGTATACGTAAGTAGATAATGACTGGTGTTAAGTTTGACTTTGATGTTTCTATCAGTTAGTCAGTTGGCATTTTTTAATTAACGATTTGCTCAAAATGGAAGAAATTCCACAAAATATAAGAGAAAAGGCCATAAAAGCGACGGAAAATCTTTTGCCAGTTAAATCAAGGCAACAGTATGCTCGGGATTATGGCATATTTGGTATTTGGAAAGATGCGAACGCAATTCTTCAAATAACCGAAACCATTTAAATGGCATATTTTCAGGAACTGGTAAGTTATTGATTTTATTTTAATACATATGTTTAACAAACTTTTTGTATAAACTTAATCTTTATTGTGAGAGAAGTAAAATTGGATAAGCAATAAAATTTCTGTATTAGCGCATTAGGGCATTATAAGCGGGCATTATCATAATGCCCGCTGTGGTGATAGCAGATATTATTGCTACCATAACATATTCCGTTTCTAAGGTATTACAGATCAATAATAGATGGGTAAAACATAAAGTAATATAACATTAATAACATTAGAATCACTACTCGGAAGCAAGCAAATAACGTTTTTAACTGCGCTTCAATGATTCGGGGATTAATGCCTTCAAATCATCTGCCAGGCCATTATAAATATGAGCCGCTCGGTAACTAAAGCACTTTCTAAACAAGGCCGTCGAGTGCGTGGAGATGGTGTAGAGGTCTTTTTAGCGAGTATTTATTTGGTGGGTGTTAGTTCTAGGCACCAGTCTGTTATTCAGAAACGACGGCGTACCCAATCGTACAACCTTATGCATAAATATCGTTGAGTGAAGCTCAATTCTATTTGTTATATTTATTTATTTAAGCTCCGAAAGTGCAGCCGAAATATGGTCATATAAAAAATAATAAAAAATATTTACCCTAAAACTCTTATGGACGAAACTAAAAAATATATTCTTCTTTTGTATGCCAAAAAATGTCTTTTTGTGCATAGAAGGCATCCCTCAACTTTTTAGGAATATCTAAATTGATATAAAAGTTATGAAAAAAATTAAAACTTTTAACACCTCGTAGTTCAAAAATCAAGACGTTTAGGACATATCCTAAATCCTATCCTAAAGTTTTTTCTCTAATTTTTACTGTAAAATTACACCTTAAAGCTTATCGGTTAAGTTACAGGACACCGTCTCTCAATTCTTTGTAAAGTAATTGAAAAATTAATCAATTCACAAATTCTTAAGTACTTAGAAAAACACAAAATTTTGCATGACAGGCACTATGGATTTTGCCACAAAAGATCTACAGCAGATCTTCTTTCCTTCCTTCCGTTTCACACTGCTAGAATAAGTCTCTTGAGTTTCTAGGTGAGTCCCAGATCGTTGCTCTTGATATATCCAAAGCTTTTGACCAGGTCTGGCATGCCGCACTTCTTAATAAACTTCCCTCCTATGGTCTTTCAACTAAACTCTGTACTTGGCTCTCTGGTTATCTATCTGATCGTCGTATATCAGTTATTGTGGACGGCCATTCTTCAAGCTTTCACCAAGTAAATGCTGGAGTTCCTCAGGGCTCAGTTCTGGCACCAACATTGTTCCTTTTTCACATCAACGACCTTCTCTTGTCCACAACTAATTTCATTCATAGTTTCGCGGACGATAGTACCCTTCACTCCAGTTTTCAGGTTCCTAAACCCATCACTAAACCTGACTTGAAAAACAAACGCAGAGCGATGCAGAGCGATGCAGATCTCTTTCGCAGAATCTTAATTTAATATTGGATTGGGGCGCCAAAAATCTCGTCCATTTTAATGCATCCAAAACACAATCATGTTCCTTGTCGCGAAGAGAGTCATCAAATACTCATCCTCTACTTATGAGCGGCCAAGTTTTACAGAGCAAAGGCACCTTTAATCTTGTGGGCGTCACATTTGAAAGTAACATTAACTGGCATAAACACATTGTATCTATAGTCACGGCAGCCTCAAAAAGCTTGGATTTCTCTTTCGAGCCAAAAAGTATTTTTCCCCTTCTAATTTATACACTTTATATGTGTCCCAAATCCGACCTCCCTTGGAATATTGTTCTCATATCTAGGGCATGGCGTCCCCCACAACCCTAAGCATTCTTGGTTCTATTCAAAGAAAGAGCTATTCGTCTCATTAATGATCCTTCACTTACAGAAAGGCTTCCCTCTCTTGCCCATCGTCGGGCTGTGGGGATTTATCGCTTTTTATAGGTACTTGCATGGCTTCTGCTCTGAAGAATTGTCCAGTATAGTTCCTCCACTCACGGTTCCAAACAGAAAAAACTCGTGGTTCCGCGCGTATGCATCCTTATACGGTCCAACTGGACGGGCCCCGAACTTCCCACTTTGTTCGTTCTTTTATCCCTAGAGTTTCTAGATTGTTGGAACCTGCTGCCCGCGGAGGTCTTTCCTTCCCCCAAATCTTCAAGTATTTAAGTCCCGTGTCAACAAACTTCCTCTTACCTCAGCTTAAGACACACATGTTACGTTAGTATTTAGGCTTTTAGCCTTCGTGGTTTTGTCCAAAGATAAATAAAAAACACCGTGTATATGCATTTTTATATAAAAAGGCACTTAGATCATAAGATATTTACCTTTACAATACTTTCTTACAAAACAATATAAATTTGTCACAGAAAACACCGAGACATAAAAAGAGGCCTAAAATGTATGTTAGTAAAAACATCTTATTTTATACCCACCGGGATACTCTTATAAATAAAGCAAAATGGTAGTTATAAACAATATTAATAGATATTAACTATGCTGACGCATAATTGGAGATGCTACTTATGCACATAATTATATGCGGTTTTGTAACCCAATTTAAGCTAAATTAGCTAACTAGATGTTCTTAAAATTTTACGAATTTTAGAGAGAATTTATAATTAGAAAGTTTAAACAAGTTGGGAAAGTAAAATAAGCTCTTTAGCAAAAGTTGGAGATATTCTTTTATTATTGTTTTCATAAAATTGCTATACTTTGCTTTGGTTAAGGTTTTATTAGTAATGAAAAAATTACAAAAATAAAGAATAACCAGAGTAACATATTTTTTATTTCTAGCTTTTAAAAAAAGCTGTTAAAAAATTTACGGTATAATTGAAGCAGAAATTGGCATTTATTGCATTATTAAAGCTCAACTCTCCTATTTATTATTATTTAAATTTATTATTAATTCTTTTTTTTTTAACAACTTTCACTTTTATTTGATACTTAAATTCGACTAATAAAATTCCATTTTAATGACATAGCATAGCATATTTTTAATGTCTGTAAAATGACAAATATAGATTATTTACGTAGGGTGTTCAGTAAGTTTTGAGATACTTTGTAACTAAACAGTGCAGGAAAGTAACATATGATGTTTTTGTTTGTACATGTCATGACATGTCGTAGTACTCACATAGTTATTAGTAAACTATCAGTTTTGCGCCAGTTCGTGTCCAGCGATTTTAGCGCAATGGCGTCGTGGACGTCTATCAGTGTCGTGCAATTTTGAAATACAACTTTCACGTGGGTTATCTCAAGAACAGTGTTTAGAAGAATTGAAGCCTATGCTTGTTGATGACTGTCCATCTCTTGCGACCATATACAGATGGTACAAACAATTTCAGCGGGTCTCGTTTTCGCTTGAAGACGCCTCACTGTCTCAGGTCGACCGTGTGAAGTAGTTACCCCAGAAAACATATCTGCCGTCCAAAAAGCTATAGAAACAAACCGACGAATTACCTATCGACAGTTAGAAGAGGCATTGAACATTAGTTTAGCAGCATTACACACGATCATACATGAGCACTTGGGTTTTAGAAAAATTTGTACTCTTTGGGTTCCACACAAGTTAACTCCCGAGCAGCAGACACAAAGAGTGAATGGGTGTAAAAAAAAGATGTCCAAATTCCAGGGAAGGTAAATCTAAAGACATAATGTCGATCGTCACGGGAGATGAAACTTATCTCTTATTATTACATCGTCTCAACTAAACAACAGAATAAGATATGGGTTCTCGAAGGTGAAGAAACTCCTACCGAAGTTCGCAAATCAAGATCTGTAAAAGAAATAATGATAGTTGTTTTCTTTGGTTCAAAAGGAATAATTGAACGTGTTGTGCTCCGAGAATAGAAGACCGTGAAATGCTCTCTGGTACACTACAGTATTCCTTTCAAAACTTATAGAAAAGTTAAGAGTGATTCGCCCAAACTCGCAACTCGCTAGCTGGTACCTTCATCATGACAATGCCCCACCTCATCGAGCTGAACTTACCAGTCAATTTTTGACAGATGCAGGCTTGAGACTTTTGGAACATCCGTCTTATAGCCCCAACTTGGTGCCGTGTGACTTTGGGTTGTTTCCTTTGTCAAGAGCCAACTGGAAAGGACAAAAGTTCTCAAACTGAAGACGCTACTGCAGGCCTAGGATAAAATATGCGCTGAAAATTGTAAATGAAAAGTGGAAAGCCATTTTTAGTGACTGGTTGGTTAGAATGAAAAAAGTGTATGCAATGTGGTGAAAATTATTTTGAAAAAATCAAATAAATGTACGTATATCTCAAAACTTTTTCGAACACCCTACGTATTTCGTGATTTGGATGTCCTAAAAATGATCCATTGTTGCCATATTAAAATGTAGCCTACCCGTGCCACTTTGTTGGATGTAAATTATATTTTTCTTTGAACTTTTGTTTAATTATAATAAACATAGCATATCATTCCTGAATAGTGTAGCTTTCTGATTGTGAAAGGATTTTCATAATTGGTTCAGTATTTGTGAAAATTTGCCCTTACAAAAAAAACAATTAAAGTTACAAAATTTACCTCATTATTTATAATATTAGTATAAATAAATATCGAAGAGAAATCTACTAAAAGTAAGTAAATTCGTTTCTTTTTTTATCTATTTTTATAAAAATAATAATTTTTCATTAAAAACAAGATTGTCACTTCAGAGTAAAAAAGCGTGGGGTGCTTAATATATTAAATGTTATAATTATTATATTTGCCAATATCTATGAGGGAAAAGTTATGAAAAAATAGTAAAATGCACCCCACGCTTTTTACTCTGAAGTGACAATCTTTTTTAATGAAAAATTATTTTCTAATTTTTAGTTCGGTTGCATATAAAAGCGTGTTTTTTAGTTTTTTAAACTATTATTTATTTTTCATTTTTAGTTCGATATGCATGTATGTATGTATATATGTATGTAAAAATGCTCCAGTTTATTCACTAAAAATCCTTTACCATTTTGTCAAGAGTAGCTAATAAAAGCGTGTTTTCTTTAAAGTTCCTGAGAAAAGTTTGGGATGTTGCCAAAAGATGGCAACACAGGTGTTGTTTTTATAATATAAAGGAATTTTTTTATCCTGGCGATCCTAACCAGGATAACGGGATACTGTTTGCAGATTATTGCATTGTTATGGGTCCTTGATACGTGTGCAAAGTTTCAAAGAAATCCAATAGCTGGAAGTTGGTAAAAATTAGGCTCAAAGATTCCGTTACATAGATAGATAGATGGATAGTTACAACCCAAGTTAATTAAAGCGTGTTAAAGAGAAATTTGCATCCACAGAGAATCGAATCCGCGTGACAGGCGAGAATTTTACCACTGAACCATTGGTGCTTATACACGTAGTTACAAACTTAATCTGTTAATAATATTAGTATAGATTGATATACATATCTCATTATTCTCACTTTTAAACAGTGTAGCTTTCTAATTGTAAAAACGTTTTAATGATCGGTTTAGTATTTTTGAAGATTAGCCCTTACAAGCATACAAGGTTATAGTTTATTCAAAAAAGGCGACCCATGCCCACTTTGTTGGGCGTTAATATCTAAACTTTTTGTTTAATTATAATAAAATATAGCCTTTAACACTTCTGAATAGTGTAGCTTTCTGATTGTGAAAGAATTTTTATGATTGGTTCAGTACTTCAAAAGATTATCGGCTACTAACAAAGTTACAAACTTTACCTCTTTATAATATTAGTAAAAATAATTTTTTTAGTGGTATACGAGGAATATCAAAAAAAAAAAATCTTTTTGGCTATTAATATTTCATATTATCGATTTTTTTTTATAAAGATAAGATGTTTTGAATTAAAAATAACATTTAAATATGCAAACTTCATCTCATGTTTTTATGCGTTAACAGTGAAAATTTAGGGTTTGTAAATTAGTGGATACTTATTTTAAAAGAAATATGTAAAGAAAGCTTAAGAATTGTCAAAACAGTCAAGTTATAGAAATGCTCTGTATAGCAGACAAAATGTTAATTTTTTTAAATTCTTTTAAATAAACCAGTTTGCATATTTATAATCTTTTTTAATTCCTAAATATTTTTTTAATAAAAAATGTTGATATTATAAAAATAAAAGTAATTTTCCCTTAGCAAAACTTATATTTTTTGAGATACCTTTTATACTCTGCAAAAAATTAATATCTGAGAATTGCATTTTAGGCTTTAGACCATTCAGTAATTTGTAAAATTAACGTTTTTTTTTAATGAAGAAATTTATTTAAACACTAACTAGTTATCATAAATTACAACTCAATACTTAACTAAACAATTCCAACGATATCGTACTCTTAGAAGATCTGTATTGCCTAGACAGTCTCCTCGTTGACATTCCAATCTGGTTTTTTCCTCTTCTCACCAATCTCTCTGACCTCTGTGCGGTAAATGCACGTGGTCTTCCACTTTTGGAGATTCAGACATGGTATTCTCCTGCTCGCACTCCGCTATTGTTCTATTAATGGTTCTGCGTGAAATGTTTTCATTCTGGAATAATCGACATATTTCAGCTTTGGGTATCCGCCCAACTAACTTGTAGATACTTTTTCTTATTTCTAATTTATACGACATCTTAAAGCGAAAACTTCAAAATAAATAAATCTCAATTGACAGTAAATAAAGTAAATAAACTTTTGTTTTCAAAGGCAACTTGATATTATTTTGTTTTTGTTAGAATTAAAGACAATGAGTTTTGTGCCAAAACTTTTAGGACATACGTTAAGAATACAAAAGTTTTTTTTTATGATGCGAGCCTAGGTAGACCACGTTTAAATTTATATTTATTAATGTAGAATTTGCCCTGAATTAACAAGTTGGCATACCCTGTATATTTAATATGGGTTCCAAATCTTTTTAGTTATGTAATTTAAAAAGTCCTAATTACGCCTATGCTTTCAGCGACTATAAGGCCCTTATTATTAAAAGCTACTAAATTTATGTGTTTACAACACAAGTTTATTATTTTATTTTAAAAAAGGAGCTTTACATGGAAACGTTGAGCATAACGGCACTTAGGAAATAATTAGGAAGTTGTAATTCTAGACAAATAAGCTTAGCACAGCTCCGTTGACATTTTAAAGACGTTATAACATGTTCTAATTAAGTACATATTACATCGTGGTTGTTGTTAAAAGTAACATGGAATAAATTAGAATAGTATATTACATTACAAGTGTGGAAACTGACTAATTTCACACGAGTGCGACAAACCTACAGGTGTACGAAAGTCATTTTCACACGAGTACTGTACACTATTTTTCCTACGACCACAAATTATTCACCAAAAAAAAAAAAAAGTTTGTCTTTACAGAAAAATAAAAACAATTGAGAACTTTGCAACACTAGGGTGATATTTACTTTGCAACACTAGTGTGATATGTACTTTTTTCTCACTGGTATATTATACTGTTTTGACAATATTTTTACATCGAAAATCACCTACCTAGAAGCATTATATAACTTTTATCATTTTGGTATTTAAAAAGGCCCTCACTTAATAAAATTGTATGGTTTGGTTGGGTAATAACGGTAATACTTATAATACGGTTTTCTGCTATTTTAAGGGTTTTTTTTTTAAATTATTGATACTTACATATTGTAGACACTCTTTTAAATAAAACATATCCAAAATATTCCTTTTTTTTAAATATCAGTAAACAAACTTACGGGACCGGGGAGTGAAAAGTGGTGCTGGGTGGGGGTAAAATTGGTGAAACGAGTTATTGAAACTGAACATCACATGAAAATTAAGTAAAAATTACATTTTTTCCTCATATTTTTGAGAAAAATATAAAAAATATGAAAATTGTAAATGCATAACTTAAAGTCCTAAAAGTAAGAAAAAACGACTACTAAACGTCAGTTATACCATGCAAAATATGGAAAACATTTGGCAACGTCGGAAGGGTCTGATTCTATTTATGAATGGATAAAAGAAAGTTCATAAAGTGTGTATTAGCCTCAGGTTTAATTAAGGGATTAAAAAAATTAACTAGTTGTTTGAGTACACGAAGATAGAGAGAAAGGAATTTGATCTATAGGAGTTTTTCTCTGGCGCTTTTAGGTCGAACGGTCAAGCGGCAAGGCTGCCTCTATAAAGTTCGTGTTCAAAGGTACCAGGAAGATTTTTAATTTGATCTACTTACCTGACAACACTGTGCCACTAAGCGAGTGAAAGTTGTTTATTGTGGTTATGTCTATTTTTGTTTATGTTTTTATTTTTTCGGAAATTTTATTATTACTCTTTTTAATATTAAAAGAAAGCTTATACTGTGTAGTACCTAACGTTAATAAGATGATTTTGCTAATTTGGGTTCTCCTGTTTAAGGTAAGTAAAAGTTGAGTAAGTTTCAAAAAGAAAATTTATTTTTTAAGTATTTTAACTATTCTTTACCCATTTTTGTTTTAATTTGGCAATATTATTAATACTATTAAGGGGGTAATTTATCACTAACTTAATTACATTTAATAAGTACAGTGACGTTTCGAGAGGCAACTGAAGAAATGTTTCCAACAAAAAAAACGGCACGCCACTGACTGTTTAAATGTGTGTAAAATTTTTGTGCCTTTTTTAGATAAAGCAAATAAAAATACTGCCTTTATGTCTTTTAATTTTTTTTCGTATCTTGTTTAGTTTAAGAAAAAAAATTAAATTCACTTTGTTGCACATTTTTAAACCATAAAATAAGCATTGCGGGATATTTTGCTTTAAAAATAAGGTTTTATAATTTTTAATTAGCAATTATGTAACAAAAATAATAAGAACCCACTTAAATAAGGTTCATATGCAGTATACCACTTTTTACCAAAATAAGTGTTTTCACTTTTGTGTTTTAATTTTAATTAATTTAATTTTGTAGTCTATGACATGTATACTTCTTCTGTTTTTATTCATTCAGTATTAACAGTATTTATTTCTGTTTTTACAGCATTAATTTCTGTTGTTTGTTTTTACATGTCTTTTGGGCATTTATTTGTATTTTATTGTGTTTTAATTTTAATTAATTTAA
Source organism: Listronotus bonariensis (assembly GCA_014170235.1). Classification (NCBI taxonomy): domain Eukaryota; kingdom Metazoa; phylum Arthropoda; class Insecta; order Coleoptera; family Curculionidae; genus Listronotus; species Listronotus bonariensis. The sequence goes on along the minus strand of JACEGR010000715.1, from coordinate 43,463 downwards.
TTTTGTAGTCTATGGCATGTATACTTCTTTATTTTTATTCATTAAGTATTTACCATCATGTATATGCATATATCTACTGACGAACCTATGTTCGACAATGTACTCTTTTGGTAATATGAACTATTTATCTATCTATCAAAATTTTTTGGTTTTTTGAATACCCTTGTCATGCGCAAGATCCTACCTTTTGTATCATGGGTGGCCAGCTTCAAGTTAAAGTAATACTAGTATCATATCAAAGATGGCAGCACCCCTAAAAAGTATTATATCTGCACACAGATTTGTTATTGCATTTACTCCGTTATTGCAAAAGCCCCACTTTATTCTAGCACAAATTGTAGACTAATTCTTTTTTTTTGCTTTTATTTAATAAATTTATATATATATATAAGTAGAAGAGCTATGCCACTACGGCGGCAATAAGGGTAGTTTTCCCATAAGAAATACATGGGAGAAATTTCAGGTCCGATCTGCATTTTTATATCCATCCCAACCCCTAACGCAAAATTAGAATTTTATGCCCTAAGTCACCACGTGCTAGATAGGGGTAGTTTTCGTAACCATCGATGACGTCATCACCTAAACTCAAAATTGAAACGACCTATAAATTAAAAAAGTCTCGCCGACGCTGGGAGTCGAACCCATGACACCAGGCCACCTGCGTGAGAATCCAACGCCATATACCACTAGGCTATTGGAAGATATGAAATTATGGCAAACGGGGATCTAATGAATCTTATATAGTTTTTAACGTATATTTCGGTTTCTACTAGATCGATTTTAGTTGTTCTTTTTGCTAATAATTTAATTTTTATAAATCTACAAATATTAATACTAAATGTTTAATAATAATTATGTTATTTGAGTGTAAATAGGGCCTTAACAGTTTTTAACGTATATCTTGGCTTCTAGTGGTTTGATTTTAGTCATTCTTTTTCGTCGTCCACCGGTGAAGCTTATTATCTCAAGATCTCCGACGTCATTAAATATTTAGGAATCTTGCACAACGCGTTATTTTAGGACGTGGCCAATCTGTAAAACGTCGTCTGTCATCTGTCATCGTCACCTGTCACCTGTCATATGTCAAAAATCACGTGACTTACAAAATGGCCACCATGCGGGGGATACTTGCAGGGGTGTAAGCGGGGGCTTAAGGCAGGTGTAGAGCTTTTCAAGGTCAAAGCATACGTCAACAATAACAAAGATAGCTGCGGTTAGATAATAAACGGTAAAAACAGTGGTAACTAAATAAAAAGCAGTGTTTGTAGTAAAGCATTTATTATAAAATAAAAATACATACATGGTTGTCATATTTCTAAATAATTCTTAGAATAATACTCTTATAAAATAAATAGCAGTGTTTACAGTAAAGCAATTATTTTTAAATTAAAAATACATTGTTGCCATATTGTACAACAATTCTTAGAATAATGTATTATTACGGTTATTTAAACTCTTCTCACAGACCCTGTTAATGGTGAATATTTACAAGTTTGTCATGAATAATGTAAACAGTAAGCATTTGTTGTTTGCAGGAAGAGATTTTCTTTTGTTTCAATCTCTAACCTACATCAACTAATGTCAGGAGTTAAGGATTTCATTTTGTCTTGAACAATCAATTACAATTAAGGATGCATTGTTTTTAAATTTTTTAGGAGTTAAAAGTGGTTCGTTTTCTTTCGTAGCAGCTTTCTTGAGAATTCTGAGTACATTTCATAGAGAGTAGCTATTATACCTCTTGAAATTTCCAAATTTAAATTATCATGTATGGATAAAATTCAGAATTTAAATAAGCTTTGCATTTGATACATCACAATGATCAAATAAGCTACAATTTTTCTTGTGGTTATCCTTTCGATCTGTTTGAAAACCTAAAATTATCCATCTTGGTTCTTCCACCTGCACAGAAGTTTTAATGGTCCATGTAAGGTGTTTTCCAATCGGTATTGAAGGATGTTCTGTGAGTTCCCAGCTTCTAAAACCGATATCCAGTCAGTTCCACTTCCAACAATCTGTAACGTTCTAGTCGCTCAGCATCGGATACCGAATATGTGCAGCTTCCAAACAATTACTCAATAATATTTTACATTTTCTCCATCGGTAGTGTTAATAACGGCATTTTTATCGGAAGAACTCTTTAACAATATCAGTTCATGCTTAACAGCTTATAAGCATCTTTTGAAAATTGCTTCATGAGTCCTGGTCGAATGCTCCTGCGTGGAACACAAACATCAAAAGTTCCGTTTGAGCCCACTCCCGTCCCAGTGTAAATCATCTTCGATACTCCAACCAGCGTTTTTATATTTAATTAACTCATTACCATTGTAAGAGACATAACCTTTCATTGTTGCTGCTATTCCAGGATATCTAGTCGAATGCCTATCAAAAACAGGCCAGCTTCTTCTCTCCTTCCTTCTCTCCTCTCTCTTCTCTCTCTCTTCTTCTCTCTCTCTCTCTCTTCTTCTCTTTTTCTTTTCTTCTTCTTTATAAACAGCAGCAGCCTTTAGAAACAGTGCCAGTATTTAGAAACAGAGTCATCTGCAGGAAGTTACCTGTTTTCGCTACTTCTGGTGGTGCTTTTTTCGCATCTTCTGTGTTCAGCGTGATCGTATTGCTTGTGCGCCGGGTCATTTTAGAAAACAGTCATTTGAGAAAACAAAGCTTAAATGGTTGTATTTTAGAAAACAAATGCATTTTAGAAAACAAATGTATTTCTTAAGTTTGGTAGTGCTGTATTTAGAAAACAGTGCTGTATTTTAGAAAACAGTGCTGTATTTGAAAATAAAGACTGCACATCGCTTGGTTTTGCATTGATAAAATATATTCACTACGGATTTGAACAAGTTGACAAGATAGAGGTAAAATAATTTAGAAGCTTCCAAATAGTATTCTGAAAAATACACGCTAATGCTGTTCAGCAACGTAGAATGGTGAGCTGGAGTTCTGACACTGAATCGATGATCAGCGCTCAGAAGATAAGCGTTGAGTTTAGCAAGAAGATCCAAACATTCTTCAACTCCCTGATAAACATTCGCGTAGTGTAAAAAAATTATATGATTCAATAAAAGCTGGTCGTTATGAGAATGCTGTTATATTGGAAAATACGTATAAACCTTTGGCAAAAATAATATCCAAATCAATACAAAACACTCAATCTGATAGACAACCATTTATACCAAAGTCCTTAAAAGACGTCGTCAAAAGGGAAATTTTATCTCATACAGTAATAAAGAGTTAATGAACTCCTCTTAACTTTGCCAGTCCCATTAAAAACAAGATGATATAGCTTGAGTGGAACAAGAAGAAGAAGAAGAAATATATGGGGATTATGAGCCGCCGGAAGATGATCAAATGGGATGGAAGAAGGCGGAAACAGAGGAAACTAATTCTACTTAGACAAACTATCTAGTGAGCACCAACCTGAAGAAAGTTACTCTCTGATGATAATGACTTTAGAGTCGACCCACAACTTAATCCTGTTCAGATTGATAGTATTCCGAAAGAATCCTCTCGGAGTAAATATCCCAGATCAGTATGATCCGCTACCTGTGACACATGTGGAAGGCCTTTGGCGCAAAGATACGCCGGAAAACGAGTACGATCGAAACTATTTTTTTAAAAACATGATATGACTATCAGATCATCTAAGAATCTCTTTCGGCGATTCTCGACCTGAATTTAACGGCCCAGATATTTATGTTGGGAAGCGGAAAATTTATTGAACTCCTGGCCCATGCTGAACTTATTTTCAAGACCAACTCTCGTTAAAAAACCAAATTTACATCACTAGACGAGCGAGCATTTTTGGTAAAATTGTGTTTTACCAACGAATGCTAGTAAGAGAAATTTTGATGAAAACGAACAGCATGCTGGCAGGCTGGAGTGTGTCAAGTACATGTTAACAATTAAAACCATTACTCGAACGTATAAAAGAGGAGCGAATAAGAAAAACAAAAAAGAACGCGATAAAACAGTTGGGCGAATTGCAAAGAAAGCTAAACAAAATCTTCGTAAGGCTATGGTTTACCAATTGATACTAAACATAAAATATTTAACAACAACAAAACTGATTATGGTCTTACTGGGATGATCCAGATCGAGCTTGTGGATAGATTAAGATTGTTAATGGCCAGCAAGCAAGTGCGGTAATAATAACCACCAAAATGAGATGGTGAGTATTATTGAAGAGTTAAAGGAAGCCGATATTAGCTAATGAACAAAACAACGTGATTTAGCAACATAACACGGCTTTCTACATGACTCCTCGACAAAGTTCGGACTGTAATTTAACTCCATCCATATCATTTAGCAAAAAAGCTTAAAAACAGAAGATGGTGTAAAAAGGATAAGCCCTCGAAAACAACTTTGTATGGCTAAGCATGAATATTATGCTGGTTTGCGAGCAGGGTTTGTCAAAACATCTTTTATAAATGGCACAAAAAATTGATTACTACTAGGGGTTTCCCCATTACAAAGCGGGAATTACGGAATATGTTAATATCGATACACCAGTTAAAACGTATATAAACGCAAACAGCATATGAAAAACCAAGTGAGTTGTTACATCAGAAGTTAAATTCTTAAATGATTATATTTTATTTTTAGGAAAGATAAATTACGAAACACGTACCAAAATACATGTTGAGTTTATAATTAAATATCCTATTTTATAAGGTATTATTCTAAATAATTGCTTTACTGTAAACACTGCTATTTATTTTATAAGGTATTATTCTAAGAATTATTTAGAAATATGACAACCATGTATTTATTTTTTATTTTATAATAAATGCTTTTACTACAAACACTGCTTTTTATTTAGTTACCACTGTTTTTTACCGTTTATTATCTAACCGCAGCTATCTTTTGTTATTGTTGACGTATGCTTTGACCTTGAAAAGCTCTACACCTGCGCTTAAGCCCCCGCTTACACCCCGCGCAAGTATCCCCGCATGGTGGCCATTTTGTAAGTCACGTGATTTTTGACATATGACAGGGTGACAGGTGACATTTGACAGATGACAGACGACGTTTTACAGATTGGCTACGTCCTAAAATAACGTCGTTGTGCAAGATTCCTAAATATTTAATGACGTCGGAGATCTTGAGATAATAAGCTTCACCGGTGGACGACAAAGAATGACTAAAATCAAACCACTAGAAGCCAAGATATACGTTAAAAACTGTTAAGGCCCTATTTACACTCAAATAACATAATTATTATTAAACATTTTAGTATTAATATTTGTAGATTTATAAAAATTAAATTATTAGCAAAAGAACAACTAAAATCGATCTAGTAGAAACCGAAATATACGCGTTAAAAACTATATAAAGATTCATTAGATCCTCGCTTTACCACTTTAATTGCACATATCTTCCAATAGCCTAGTGGTATATGGCGTTGGATTCTCACCGCAGGTGGCCTGGTGTCATGGGTTCGACTCCCAGCGTCGGCGAGACTTTTTAATTTATAGGTCGTTTCAATTTTGAGTTTAGGTGATGACGTCATCGATGGTTACGAAAACTACCCCTATTGCGCGCCGGTAGTGGCATAGCTCTTCACTTATATATATATATATATATATATATATATATATATATATATATATATATATACATATATATATATATATATAGGATATATATATATATATAAAATATATATATATATATAAGAAGTAATGTTCTTGAGCCTTAGAATAAACAACTTAATAAAGCTTAGATTCTTGGTATAGTGCTTCAAATGATAAAATAAGAAAGAACCAATGTAGAACACTATTGGTTGGTTACTTAAAGTATGGAGTTCCAACAATGAAACCGGGTCGCACGAAGACGGTGACGTGTATCATTCTGTTGGGAATCATCCCATACCGCTGTACATTGCCGACAACTCTGACTATATCTTAGCCGCCCAAACATATATCCCTGTCGGAACTGTAGGAGTAAGTTCAGTGGCCAGAGACGCATCCTGCCAAGCAATTTCAAACATATACACCTTAGATAGCACCCCTTTTACCGTCTTAACCTAACGGTACTCTGGCTGGTTGTTTTGAAATTGCTTGGCAGAGATGGCTCTGGCCGCTGAACTTACTCCCTGAGTTCCGATGGGGATTATGTTTGGGCGGCTAGAAACCTAGTCAAGTTGTCAGCAATGTACAGCAGGTTGTGATGATTCCCAACAAGGATGAGACACGTGTCCACCGTCTTCATTGCGACCCGGGATTATCCATTTATTTGAGACTCCGTAATTTTAAAGTGAACCAGCCAAGTAGTCGTTTCTACCAGGTTATGTATTTTGTTTCTTTTTCTTTTATTTGTCATTTAGAGCCTATATGCCCAAGAAGTTTAAAACATATATATATATATATATATATATATATATATATATATATATATATATATATATATATATATATATATATATATATATACATATATATATTATTATATATATATATTAGAGCGTTTCAAAAAGAAAGAATTTTTTTTCCTCGGAACTAGGCTCAAAAGTTTCGTTTTGATGCCAAAATAGGCCCCTAAAAATATGAGCCCTTAATATTAATATTTAGGTTGTCCGCATCGCGTTTTTCTATTTCCCATAAGAATAACACAGGAAAAAGAGTTCTTTTTACTTCTGATTTTTATATCTAGTGAATAAAGAATTGAAATGCCATATCAATTAAATATTTTTGTAGAGAATTGAACGCTCTACAAGAAAGGTCTGAAGTCATTTTTCGATTTATCAACTCAGTCACAAGTTATTCAAGGTCAAAGTTAAATACATATTCACTTTAGCCATTTTTTTGAATGATTTAGTATAAATATAATTTTTTAGAAAAATTTGCTCAAAATATTTCAGAAAATATAAATTAAAATTCTGACGACTGTTAACTAGTATTTTTGCTAGAAAATAAAAATGGATGGAGTACTTGAAACAATTTACCCGCGACAGTTAATGTAACTTTGAGATATTTTATTTTTGAAAATTTGTTTCAATTGTTCTAATGAGATCAAATTTTCTGAACTGAATTGAATTTTAATAACAGTCGTCAGAATTTTTAATTTATATTTTCTGAAATATTTTGAGCAAATTTTCTAAAAAATTATATTTATACTAAATCATTCAAAAAAATGGCTAAAGTGAATATGTATTTAACTTTGACCTTGAATAACTTGTGACTGAGTTGATAAATCGAAAAATGACTTCAGACCTTTCTTGTAGAGCGTTCAATTCTCTACAAAAATATTTAATTGATATGGCATTTCAATTCTTTATTCACTAGATATAAAAATCAGAAGTAAAAAGAACTCTTTTTCCTGTGTTATTCTTATGGGAAATAGAAAACGCGATGCGGACAACCTAAATATTAATATTAAGGGCTCATATTTTTAGGGGCCTATTTTGGCATCAAAACGAAACTTTTGAGCCTAGTTCCGAGGAGAAAAAATTCTTCTCTTTTGAAACGCCCTAACTATACTTTAACACGGCAGTTAATGCCGCAACAACAAGAAAACTTGACCATTAATTTGTTTATGAACTCCATACAAATTCAAAATTATGCTGATAAGGGCTTTTTAACAATGTTGCCAGCTTAATTTGAATTATCTATACCCTACTTTTTAATATAAATTACCATGTGGCCAGCCAGTTAAACCACAGACTTAAATATATGCAAACACTAACTGTTTTAACTTGGTTAACTGGGTAACTTGAAATCCTTAGAGGGAAAACCCATGTACAAAACAAAGCAACGGTTAATTTAGTTCAAGCATAGTATGACCCTTAAACCCTTTAATCACACAATGCTTGATAGAGTTGGTGAGTTTGTTTTCACACAAATAAAAATGTTTATAGCTTGATGGTAGGTTCAGTTTAAGCCCTCGGTTTGGTTTATTTTCTCTATACTGATTAGTATATAGTGAGAAGTAATTTTAAGTTTTAGGGCCTATATAAAGATAAATTAATTTTGAGAAGTTTGTTTTTTTTTTTTAATCAGGATTTTAATTCATTAGTTAACTCGCCTTGCTACGTCTGACTTTTACATATTAAATTCTAGTTTCTCTTACGCCAAAGCTAAGAAATATATATATACAGGGTGGCCCACCATATTCGACACGGTCTGTAGCTGGATAACCATGGGTTTTTAAAAAATTTAATACTGGAACATATACAGGTCGGATAAGACCACAGTATAAAATTATTTTAGTCTATACAGGGTGTCTCAAAAAGTGTGACGTATCAAAAGTTATATTTTTTTAAATGTTGTTGAACGGTGAGTAATTTTACAATTAGAATAATATAATTCAAGACGAGACTGTACGCTTTTACAGACAGGCCACAAGGTATGTAATATGTAGTATTTTTACATGCTATTTTCTTTTAATGTAAATTTTAAAAAAATAATTTTTGGTTTTTGTCTAGGATAAAGATGTTTAATAAAAAATGTTAAGAAAATTAAACTTTTTATATATTATAAAGAATTATTCTGCCCTTGCATATTATAATAAAAGTTGGGAATAATTTAAAACAAATAAATTAATAGGGTATTTAATACAATATATATTTTTTGGTTCAGGGTTTCTGGTTAAAATTATTTTATCATAATCCAATAAAATAGGTTCTTAACAAGACTACCCGACGTGATCCCCTTGGTCGCGTTTTAAAAATGTGGAAAACTTTTATTATTAAAAATGACTAAAGGTCTGACTTTGGCATTACTTTTATAAAATTAATTGACTGGTAAATGATACAACATAAGGTATTATACCCAGGTAAGAAAATAAAATTTTTATAGAAAATGTTTAGCTATACAATAAGTTTTTCTTCTTAGTTTATCAGTTTTCTGGGAGTTTAAATTTAAACAAAATAATATTTGACTTTTTTCCAGAATAAAAATGTTAAATAAAAAATTTTAAGAAAATTAAAACTTTTATACAGCGTGTCAACTTAAGTTTGCACCATATGAGAAAACTTTTTATTATTGATTTTACAAAAAAAAGTTATTTGTTATAGAAAGTTCTGCATGGTCTAAAACCCAATATGCAATCATTAGATATTAATTATTTGCAGTGGTATACGAGATATAGTATACGAGAATAAAAAATAATTACAAATATGTAAACCTAATTATTTAAATTTTTAACAATACTAACATTTTTTGACATACCTCGTATACCACTGCGAAAAGTTAATATCTGATGATTGAATTTTAGGTTTTAGGCCATGCAGAACTTTTTATAAAAAACAACTTTTCTTCGTAAAATTAATTTTAAAAAATCCCCATGGTGGGAACTGAACTTATTTTTTGAAAATAGTCAAGTTTGCTATTTGCAAGTAATTTTTAATTTAAACAACTTTTTGTAAAAAATCCATATCGTTAAGAATAAAGGTCCCTTGAGCAAAATTCACATTTTTTCGACATATCTCGTATACCACTGCAAAAATTAATTGAGTTTTAGGTTTTATACCATGCAAAACTTTTTATAAATAATTTTTTTTCGTAAAATCAATAATAAAAGGTTTTCTCTATAGTGCAAACTTAAGTAGACACGCTGTATATTATTGAAAACTATTCTGCCATTGCATAATATGATAAAAGTTAAGATTACTTAAAAATAAGTTAATGAATTATTTAATAAAATATATATATATTTAGTTAGGTTATATAATAAATTTACTTACTATTCAGAGCAGGTTGCAACCCTTAAATATAGGTTTAGGGCTTCCGGACAAAATTGTTTTAGCATTATCCAATAAAATGGGTTCTTAACGAGACTGTTAGACCTAAACTGATCCCTTGGTCGGCGTCTCGAAGATGTGGAAACTTTTATTAAAAATTATGTATTTAGACATGGCACCTGTATGTTTATATTAAATAATGCATTAATATATTTCTTTTAAAGTAATCCGTTTTATTGTATTATGCAATAGCAGAATAGTTCTTCATAACATAAGGAAGTTTAATTTTCCTAAATTTTTTACCAAGGTAGTACTACCTGATGTAAGAATTAATGTTCAGAAAATTATGAAATATAGCATACTGGTACTTTATAATAGGAATATCAACCAGTTAAATTTTCAAAGGTCTACAGAGAACTAAAAAATGTTATAAATAACGTACCTATGTCCTAAAAGTTTTGGCACAAAACTCATTGTCTTTAATTTTAACAAAACAAAATAATATTAAGTTGCCTTTGAAAACAAAAGTTTATTTACTTTATTTACTGTCAGTTGAGATTTATTTATTTTGAAGTTTTCGCTTTAAGATGTCGTATTAATTAGAAATAAGAAAAAAGTATCTCACAACTTAGTTAGGCGGATACCCAAAGCTGAAATTTGTCGAATATTCCAGAATGAAAACATTTCACGCAGAACCATTTATAGAACAATAGCGGAGTGCGAGCAGGGAATACCATGTCTGAATCTCCCAAAAAGTGAAAGACTACGTGCATTTACCGCACAGAGGTCACAGAGATTGGTGAGAAGAGCAAAAACCAGATTGAGAGACATTCGAAGAAATTTGCGTCTGGTAGAGCAGAATGGACCACCCCACATATTTCGAAAGTATAGTTTAGTTAAGTATTGAGTTGTAATTTATGATAACTAGTTAGTGTTTAAATAAATTTCTTCATTAAAAAAAAAAAACGATAAATATTGTGTGCTAAAACTTTTAGGACATACGTTATTATAAAATAAGGTAGTTTTCAGAAACCGGCGGTAACCCGATTTGACGAAATTTGGTATACGGGGCGTTCGAGCTGATCACGAATCTGATAAGAATTATTTGGCGAAAACGCTTCGCTCTCGAGATATCCATCATCAAAGTTGGTATTTGAAGTAAGCTTATTTTCACTATATTCCTCCTTCTTGCAGACAATTCTTGATTTAAAGCTAAAGTATCACACAATATTTGATTTTCACCTTTAAAACCCCGTTTTTACGTATTCTTACATTATTTTTATTACTAACCAGAATCTCAACCATACATACACATAAAGCTTCATGACACACTGGGATTTGAAATGATTCAAAGTATAGCTATGCACTTAATGCAAAAAATAATGTAAAATACGTAAAAAACGGGGTTTTTAAAAGGTGAAAATCAAATATTGTGTGACACTTTAGCTTTAAATCAAGAATTGTCTGCAAAAAGAAGGAGGAATATAGTGAAAATAAGCTTAGTTCAAATACCAACTTTGATGATGGATATCTCGAGAACGAAACGTTTCCGCCAAATATTCTTTCGTAAGATTCGTGATACAGCGCCCCAAAAAACCCCTGTATACCAAATTTCGTCAGAACTCGGAGTTGCCGCCGGTTTCTAGAAACTTACCTAAAATAATTGCTATTAACATTGATCCTTATGAAAAATCGCTGATTTTATTTTACTTCACAGAAACTGATGTTTAGATTTCAATGAAAGATGTATTAACGGAATAAAACACAATTCTGAACATTTTGGCAACCAAAACCGACCTTTAGAGCTTGGCATAGGAGCAATTGAATAAATACTAAGTAAAAATATGCTATGGTGGACTGACATGTGACAACGCCGCTGAAAGGTTGTGCTGCGCCCGAAAAGTCTCACGAATACTGTATATGGAAAAAACAAAGATGCCAGGTCAATACGTTTTTCGGTTATAATATCCCAATAATAAGTATAATGAATCCGCAATAATTAGAAAACATGTTTTTTTCTGAGTGTTTTTAACACGCTTTTATATTAGCTTGGGTTGTAACTATCTATCTATGTAACGGAATCTTTGAGCCTAATTTTTACCAACTTCCAGCGATTCAATTTCTTTGAAACTTTGCACACGTATCAAGGACCGATGACAATGCAATAATTTAAAAACAGTATCCCGTTATCCTGATTAGGACCGCCAGGATAAATAAATTCCTTTACAGATCCTAATACTACTCTTGACAAAATGGCGAAGGAATTTTTAGTGAATAAACTGGAGCATTTATTTTTAAAAAACTAATTGATATATCGAACTAAAAATGAAAAATAAATAATAGTTTAAAAAACTAAAAAAACACGCTTTTATATGCAACCGAACTAAAAATTAGAAAATAATTTTTCATTACAAAGAGTTTGTCACTTCAGAGTAAAAAGCGTGGGGTGCATTTTACTATTTTTCATAACTTTTCCCTCATAGATATTTGCAAATAGAATAATTATAACATTTAATATATTAAGCACCCCACGCTTTTATTCTGAAGTGACAAACTCTTTGTAATGAAAAATTATTTTCTAATTTTTAGTTCGGTTGCATATAAAAGCGTGTTTTTTTAGTTTTTAAAACTATTATTTATTAAATGAACAATCTCGACGACAATAATCCAATTACTCATTAATATTTACGTTAGTTGACAGAAACTTTTATGTTTTCAAAATTCGTTAGAATTTCTTTTAGTGACTGCTTTCTGCCTTTTCAATAAAATATATTTTTTGGGTAATCATGATAAGGGGTGGCTTAAAGATATTATTAGTAACATAGGCATACCAATTTAAAACCTATAACTTGTTTAAAGCATGCTGCAGCAGATTTTTGCGTATTATTTTTATTGTTTGTACGCAGCGTTGCCAAATATAAATTATCACTGGTAGTCAAATTACCTTAAGTACTCATTTGACTCTTGTGGTATCGGTAAAACTACCTCAAACATCTTTATTCTAGAGAAAAGTCAAATATAATTTTGCTTTACCTCTGGCTTTGAAGATCAATGCTCTATTCACTGCGCCAATGAAGGAGACAAATAGGTGTCACAGAGATGTTTTTTATTAGACAAAATGATAGGTTGTGAAATTTTTACATTTTTAAACGGTTGTTAGGAGTTACTTTACTTAACTTTTGGCTTACCGAGAAAAGTTAACTTTCTCCCAAGAGATGCAAGTAGATAAGTGATACCCCCAAACTTTTAAAAAGTCCGAAAATGTCAAAATTACATACTACATATACAGTGTGTCCCGACAAGAGGACAATGTACTAAAAGTTTTGGAATTTTTAAACGTCCTTTTGGGAAAACTAGTCGCATGATCCAAAACTAATAAATACAAAAATTTTAGCCCGATTGATAATATACAGGGCGAGTTATAACGAAAAATCTGAAAAGCCAAGAGTAAAGTACCTTTATTTTAATTATTTTTTTAAATGTTGTAGAGAATTAAATTTGATGTTAAAATTTAAAGTTAAACAATTAAAGTTGAAAGAATATTGTTGTTAATTTTTTACATTAACAGTTTTTTAAATACTTGGCTCAAGGCAGCGAATTTTAAATAAATGTTTAAAATCAGTATATTTTTTTTTTTTTAATTTTGCTTTCCCTGCCCGTTATTTACGTTGTAACGCGCAATGTAAAAATTGACAATTACATTTTTTTAACTCTTATGCTTTAATTTCAAATTTTTACATAAAATTTAATTCTCTACAACATTTACTTATACAATTTTGTTCTATTTTAAAAATAAAAGTAGTGGAATACTGGACATTTTTTTATATACAGGGTGGCCCACCATATTCGACACGGTCTGTAGCTGGATAACCATGGGGTTTTTAAAAAAGTAAATACTGAAACATATACAGGTCGGATAAGGCCACAGTATAAAATTATTTTACTCTATACAGGATGTCTCAAAAAGTGTGACGTATCAAAGTTATATTTTTTTAAATAGAACACCCTATATTTTATGACGGTTTTAGATTCTACATAAGAAAATAATTTAAGTTTGTTAATAGTACTAAGTGTCTAATTTTATTCGTTTTTGTGATATTTGATTTTTTCTCAAAATGCAGGGGTGCAATTAAATTAATTTTATTTTAACAATAAAAACTCCTTAAACTTTAAAATTTGTTACAAGATTAGGAAAAAGTCTGCCTTATCATACGTAGGTCATATCGAGATCATAGATTATACAGGGTGATCAAAAAATAATTTCAATTTTTAGAAAGTCAAATAGCAATATCTCTCTTATTTTAAATGGAACACCCTGTATTTTTTACACCACATAATGACAAACCAAATGCTCTTTCAAATGGTGTATAGGTTGCCTATACTTATTTTTTATACTTTTTAATTAAATTCCGTTTTAACATATTTTTATTCCAAATGTCTATTTAAATGTAAGTAGGCTGTGATATATCTATGCCTATTTACTAAGCCGTTATTGCAAAATGTAAATTTGTGTAAAAAAGCACAAAATTAAAAGATTTTGTATTATCTGCCACTATTTTTAAAATTCACAGAAAAAAAGTCATTAGTTGCTTATAATGCTACTTCCAATAACACTTATTTCAGCTGAATGTGGTAATGATAAAACTTGTGTTTTTAAACAATCCTAATAACGCCTCTTGGTCAGTTATGACGACATTCTGTGACCTATAACTCGTTTCTTCCATTATCCATAATCACTGTCAAATTTTTTAAAGCAACTATTAAGGTTATCAGATGGTTTCTCCTGGAATATTTTTCAGGATTAACTCTAGACTAAAGTAAACCATTTTTTCACATCCTACCAGTATTATATCATCTTGTTGTTGTAGAAGAAGGGTTTTTATTTAAAATCATTGAAATTTCTTTTAAACTGACTAAAAGACTAGTAATCAATAAATGGTCGTTGTTATTTTCTTAAGAAAAATATTAATGGCTGCTATGTCACAGCCAACTTTAATTTAAATAAACATTTGGACTAAAAATTTGTAAAAACAGATTTTACTAAAAAGCACAAAAGATAGGTATAGGCAACCTATACACCATTTGAAAGAGTATTTTATTTGTCATCATGTAACGTTAAATAATACAGGGTGTTCCATTTAAAATATGAGAGATATGTCTATTTGATTTTCTGAAAAATTGAAATTATTTTTTGATCACCCTGTACAATATTTGATCTTGATTTGACCTACGTATAATATGGCAGACTTTTTCTAATCTTGTTACACATTTTAAAGTTTTAATTGTTAAAAGTGTTAAAGTAAAATCAATTTAATTTTACCTCTGCATTTTCCAAAAAATCAAATATCATAAAAACGAATAAAATTAGATAGTTAGTACTATAAACAAACTTGAGTTATTTTTAAAGTAGAATCTAAAACCGTCATAAAATATTTTCATTTAAAAAAATATAGCTTTGATACGACACACTTTTTTGAGACACCCTGTATAGACTAAAATAATTTTATACTGTGGTCTTATCCGACCTGTATATGTTCCATTATTTACTTTTTAAAAACCCCATGGTTATCCAGCTACAGACCGTGTCGAATATGGTGGGCCACCCTGTATTAGTTATAACTTTGCCCTGTATAATAGGAGGCCATCTTGGATTAACAATGATGAAGAATGTATTATATTGTATTGTCATCAAGATTAAGAGTGTGTACCAAATTTCAGATCGATCTCCCTTCAGAAGGGGGTCAAAGTCCAATACCAAATTTAACTTAAACAAATAAACAGGTCAAGCTAAGTAAATTAAAACGTTTGAAAATAGCAGCGATGATGGTTGAATTAGCGAAAACACTTTATCAGGACTTTGACAGGTGCACGAAATACAAAACTAATTTATTACATTTCTGCGTGTACACAGCTAAAATCACTTTTTAATACAATTATTATTCATTGGCGCCTATCTAATATAATTAGTTTCAGTTTCTCAGCCCTAAAAAGAAGACATAATAAGTGATAAAGTTTATAAAGTAATTATCTTTTCTCATCACTTTCTCGAAATAAAAATGAAAAAAGATTAATTAAAACCGCCCTTTATAATTGTTGGACGCAGAGGCGGCGCGGCGTGGCATAAAGCGTTTGCGTTATTGGCTAAGGCCTCGCGGTGCACAGAAAATTATACGCCACAAGGTTTTTAATAAATAATACCTAAGAAAATGCTTAACTTAATAATGACAGCAGCAATCAACATATTTTTCGTAATATTATTTAAAGTACTTTCAAATAATTATATTTTCGAGTCAGAAATTATTTCGTGTAATGACGTCACAAATGTCACTTTTAAAAGTATTTAAAAACCTTTGCAGGGATGTTTTGAAATGTATTTACAGTTCATATGTTAATGGTTGGCATCCATACCAAAATAACTAAATTTTTAAAATAAAATAGAATAACTTTTGTTGCAAAGCGACTTTAAATTTAAAGTGACGCCATGAAATTTTGAAAGCATTCATTTTCGCGAATTCATAAACAGTGACGTAAATGAGCTAAACCGGGGTTTAAAAGTATTTTGAAATGTCAAAATATATTTTTTTTTTTGCTTTTTCTCAAAAATATCTCTAAAAAGGATATCTCACACAAAACTTTGTTAAAAGCGCCCAAAATTTTAAATATTAAGAGGTTCTCCGTAGTTGTTCTTTAATATTTTCTTCAAAATATTATGAGAAGACCCTGGTCATTTAGCACTTGAGAGCCCTACAAGCCGTAAAAATATTTTTTACCTAAAAAATATATATCCCCATTAGGCAATATATTTGGTACAAAAGTTACATTACGTAAAATTTTGTTTTCCATATTTTATTTTATACAGAGCTTGAATTTAAAATGTTCGTTTTTATTTTTTTGCATTTTATTTACAAACTATTATAATCTAAGATCCGAATAGGAAGGACCCCAAGACAAGTAAAGGCTAATAATTTAATTAAAAAATATAACCGTAAAGTTTTTGACACACCCTGTAAAATGGCAGTTTTTTATTTTTTTCTATTTTATATGATCAGTACTAATACCACTCCTGAAAAAAAGAACGAACAAAAAAAGTTTGGTTAAAATTTAATCTTGAATAGTTTTTTACTTTTTTTAAATTAAATTTTAATTATCTTTTTGTTTAGCTGTAGCTTCTTCAATCAAGATTATTATTTATTATAGGGATTTCAAAAAGTTTTATAGATTTAAGTGTCATACAGGGAAGAGCCAAAAGTTTAGTTATTTTAATCCAAATTTTTAAACACCCTGTGGAATAATTGAACTTTACAATTTTTTACCAGTATTTAATTTAAAAGCCTCATTTTTCTTAACATATATATATATATATATATATATATATATATATATATATATATATATATATATATATATATATATATATATATATATATATATATATATATATATATAAAGACCATTATAATGATAATGGAGAAATTTTCTAGAAAATCAGTATTTTATTTTAGAATAAAGATACCGATTGAAAAAAAAGGGAAAATGTTAGGATAAGGTGAGAACATTGAAATCCGATATGGATCAATATGCAATATTTGGTCTTCTCTTAATAACACCTAATTTTACGAAACTGTTTACAATACCCATACTAAATGATTATTCTAATAAAAGGAGCTACGACTGGACTAAAAAATAATTAAAATTGGTCAAAAAAGCAAAAAGTTTTATATTTGAGATTGTTTAGAACAAAATTTTGTTGTCCACGTGTGTAAGTTCGCCCACTGAAACGAGCCAGACGACGCAAGAAGGCAGGGGAAATAAGAATTCTGTTTTATCAGAGCCTAATCAGAGGCGTGCGAATAAATGATTGCTAAACAGTTGTAATATGTGAAGCAATAATTTATTTTAAAAAATGTAGTGAAAATTGCCAAGATCTAAATATTTTTAATTGTAATAAGAATACCATCTTAGTAATATAGTTAATAGCATCAGTGACACTAAAGGAAATTTCAGACTTTCACTGTCTTTATTTATAACTATTCACACAACGTTTTGGGTAGTCCTATTCTCGCGACATTTGTGCTTAGTGAGTCTTCGTGTTTTTCAGTGGTGTTTTTAACTTTCGTTTATTTTAGTTTTGATAAACCAAAACTAAATTATGAGTAATTGTATAGTGTGTTTTTCTTATTGGTTTTTAGCCTTTCTTTATTAATATAAAAAGTTTGCTTTAAATCAAGTCGCCATGTCTGAAACCATTATACACATAGGTGTATGCATGGTTGCAGCGTTTTAGTGGTAAAAGATTTGGAATTTAATGAAAAAACGTGTAAAATAACTAGAAAAAAGTTTTTTTTTAAGATTTTTATATAATATTGTGTGTCTGTTGTGTTATATCAAGAATTTTGTGCAAAAAGAAGTCGGAATAGAGTGAAACTAAGAATTGAATTTCAACTTTGATGATGAATATCTCAAGAACGAAACGTTTCCAAAAAAAACTCGTGATTAGCGCACTCAAAAAACCCTCGTCTACCAAATTTCCAAACCCGGTCCTGTTGTTTGTTTTCCGCTAGTCTGTAAATTTTTAGTGCGCCTGCCCACAAGGGGACTGCGCAGTGCCCACGTAGGAGTTATTGTCATTTTTTCTGTATTTATCCTTATTATTTTTCAGATCAGTGGGCCAAATTGACAAAATTTAAAACTGTATCTTCAAAACGAATCAAGTTAGCCATAATTTACTTTCACCAATAAATTTGTTTCAAAATCGAGATTGGGCATTTAGATTTATTCTATCTTTTAGTTTTTGCTATCCCCTGCAAATTTAACGAAAAGGCGCCACTGTACTCTTACTACATTAGGCTTAGGTCCTGTGTCGCCCCTGGTTGGCCAACCCCACACGACATAGAATAATTACCTTATTGCTTTATTAAAATGACAAGATATTACGTCCCTAAAACATGCACATGCTCTCAATGTGTCTTAAAAGATTACGTGGAGGGACGGTTACTTGATTAAAATGACAAACTTAATTTGGGGGTTAGATTGAACACACCGTTTAAGTTAAGGTTGAGAGAGAAGGTTTAAAGTACTTAATGACTTTGTATACAGGGTGTTCAGAAATTCTACCCACACACTTTGAGAGTTAAGAAAATATATTTGTTTACATTCACATAACATAGAAAGAACATTAGCGTTCGCGGTTAGTAAAATCCTGAATTTTTAGTAACAGTTCTGTGTTCGCGGGTTACAATGGAATCAGTTCGTTACCGGTTCGTAACCTGATTAGCAGTCCTGGGATTTTTTGTTGCAACTAAAAGTTAAGTTCGGAATTTCATGCGCATTGTCGACATGGTCAGCTGTTTTCGGTTTTTGTGGTACAGAAATAAACCGTTGTATTACAGTTTATTTGTTTCTGCCACTTTTTATGTGGGTTAATATACCTGTTAAATATTTTTTTATATTTTTGTGATTCTGAGCGTATATAAACAAAGGATTTTTAATTGTATTCCGTATGAATGTATGTATGCAATAAAATAAATAAAGATTTAATTAAAAAATACAGACAATATTACAAGATTTTACCATTTCTTGTTATTTGAATTTTATCTTTAGTTAAATACACATACTTATGTTAAAAACGAGAGGAGGCAGGGAAATCCCTCGTCTTCCGCCGAGAGACCTCGAGTGGCTTTCGACAGTATAACAATTTCCCTTTTCTTTGAATTTATTTTTTTGTGTAGTATCCAATTTAACCATGAGAAATCATAACCAAAAAGGCTAGGTTAGAATACATCCTCAGCTGTATAGAAAATCGCGGTAAATAAAAATTTCGAACTAATAAATTACTAGACATGCGCTTTAAAACAATTCTAAACCAGTTTGATTCTGGTTCAGAATCAGTTCATTACTAGACCCGCGAACAAAGCTATTGTGTACAATTTTTGTAGAGAAAAATACGCCAAAGGTACCTAGAAAAACAAATGAATTAATGTAACCATCATATCTCGGTGATGGATCATGTAAAAATTAAAGGAAATAATTAATAGTTTAAAAAAACTAAAAAACACGCTTTTATATGCAACCGAACTAAAAATTAAAAAATAATTTTTCATTAAAAAAATATTTTCACTTCATAGTAAAAAGCGTGGGGTGCTTAATATATTAAATGTTATAATTATTATATTTGCCAATATCTATGATGGAAAAGTTATGAAAAAATAGTAAAATGCACCCCACGCTTTTTACTATGAAGTGAAAATATTTTTTAATAAAAAATTATTTTTTAATTTTTAGTTTGGTTGCATATAAAAGCGTGTTTTTTCGTTTTTTTAAACTATTAATTATTTTTCATTTTTAGTTCGTTATATTGCACAAAATTCTTAATATAACAGTAAATTAGAACATACTAATTAATTAAGCAGCAAAAAGAAAATAACCAGCCCCCTATGAAATGACAATGATAGCAAATTTTAAAATTTGCAAAAGATTGCAACTCACTAAAAAATTTCTTCTTCATTAAGTAGCAAAGTTTCAAATTTTGCCAACAGATGGCACTCCAGGAAATGTTTGGACCGTTGTCAACACTTTGCAATCCACTAAAAAATTTCTTCCTCATTTAATAGCAAAGTTTGAAATTTTTCCAACAGATGGCATCCTAGGTGTTGTTTTTATAATATAATGGAATTTTTTTCCTAGCGATTAAAAAAAAAGATAAAGGGATACTGTTTGCAGATTATTGCATTGTCATGGGTCCTTAATACGTGTGCAAAGTTTCAAAGAAATCGAATAGCTGGAAGTTGGTTAAAATTAGGCTCAAAGATTCCGTTACATAGGCAGCCAGATGGATAGATTGATAGATAGATAGATAGTTACAACCCAAGTTAATAAAAGCGTGTTAAAAATAGGATCGTGCTCTAGATAAACGTTAGGCTCAAAACAGACGAAGCGGTTTTCGTCGAGTCGGGGCAGAGTTGGTACTTGAACGCGGCGCACAGTGAAACGACCCAATGCAAAGTGAGAGACAGGAAATAAAATCAGTTTTAAAATTTTGTAGTTAGGCATTTATAGCTCTCTAATATATCGCTACTTTGGAAGAAAACCGACACAACTCAAAAAATCGAAATGCCTTTTAAAGTTTCAATAAAATTGTAATTGAAATATGTTGGTAATTAAAAATTATAGCATTAAGCTGTTTTAGCCTGGATCATTTTATATATATATATATATATATATATATATATATATATATATATATATATATATATATATATATATATATATATATAAATTATTCATTAGACATTATTCCTTGCGGAATTTTGCAGACGTTATGCCAAGATCGCACTTGGCAAATTAAGCAAATAAAAAAATTAAAAATACCGCTTTTATGTTTCTTTTTTTTCGTATATTGTTACCTTTAAAAAAGTCCACTCAATTGCATGTTTTTAGACAAAAAATAACCATAAATACTTATTTTAATAGGTTTTATATCCACTTTAACAATTTTTGACTAAAATAATTGTTTTTGAAAATTTTTAGTTTTTTGATAAGTTTGAGAAGAAAAAATTTGCCAACCCATGTTTAATGGTTATGTGAACTCTTCTTTATATATTTTGATGTAAACTATGTTCTTAACATTTTGTAACACTCTGTATATTTAGTGTAGGTCCAATATCTTCTTAATTTTTAACATAATTTAAAAATCCTAACTACGCCTATGCGGCTCTAATTACGCCAACCTACTGAACTTATGTGTTCACAACACATGGTCATTATTTTATTTTAAAAAAAGCTTTACAAGGAATTTAAAGCATAATGAAACTGAAGAAATAATTACGAAACTGTACCTCTAGGCAAATAAGCTTCACCCAGCTTCGTTGACATTTTATATACGGTAAATATACGGGTGCCTGTTAAGTACGTATACATATTACATAGATAATGTTAAAAAACATAGAATAAATTAGAGACCTAATTTACTTTGGCAAACATGAAACTTTTTATATTTAAGCTTTTTAATTATTTATTAATTTAATTTTTCTTATATTCATTTTGTCTTTATTTAATTTTTTTTTCTTTGATGCAGAATTTTCTCGTAAAAAAATTAAAAGATTTTTTTGTTAACTCGATGACAATATACAAGAAAAATTATAAAAACTCATACAAAATGCGGCCAATCGTTTTTACAACCCCGCTTAAACAACAAATTTTGCGATTTGCTGCTATTAGCTAAACATTGGTTCGTGGCTTACTTAACGTTTTAGACGTTTTAGTTGTCAAGTCTACTTTGACTTTAAATTATGGAGGGTAGAGGAAGGAGTACCTTAATAAACTTCCCTCCTACGGTCTTCCAACTAAACTCTGCTCTTGGCTCTCCAGTTATCTTTCTTATCGACGTATATCAGTCATTGTTGATGGCCACTCTTCAAGCTTTCACGAAATTAATGCTGGAGTGCCTTAGGGTTCAGTACTAGCACCAACTTTGTTTCTCCTTTACATCAACGACCTTCTTTCTTCCACAACCAATCCCATTCATAGTTATGCCGACGATAGTACCCTTCCCTTCACTTTTCGGGTTCCCAAACCAATCTCTCAACCCGACTTGGAAAGCAAACGCAGGGCGATGCAGATATCACAGGATCTCAATTTGATATTAGATTGGGGCGCCAAAAATCTCGTTCAATTTAATGCATCCAAAACACAATTATGTTCCTTGTCGCGAAAAAAATCATCAAACACTTAGCCTTTGCTTATGAGTGGCCAGGTTTTGCAGAGCGGGGACACATTTAACCTTGTGGGCGTCACATTTGAGAATAACCTTAACTGACATAAACACATTGTATCTATAGCCACCGCGGCTTCAAAAAAGCTTGGATTTCTTTTCCGAGCCAAAAAGTATTTTTCTCCTTTCAATTTATACACTTTGTATGTGTCCCAAATTAGACCCTCTCTGGAATATTGTTCTCATGTCTGGGGAATGGCATCCCCTCAAACTCGTGGTGCCGCGCGTATGCATCCCTATACAGTTCAATTGGACAGGCCCCGAACTTCCCATTTCGTTCGTTCTTTTATCCCTAGAGTTTCTAGACTGTGGAACCTACTGCCAGCGGAGGTCTTTCCTTCCCCCAAATCTTCAAGTTTTTAAGTCCCGTGTTAACAAACTTCCTCTTACCTCGCTTAAGACACCCACGGTACGTTAGTATTTAGGCTTTCAGCCTTCGTGGATTGTCCAAAGATAAAAAAAAATGTACCATCTTTTATGGCGGACAAGTTAAAAAGTGTCTATCGGAACGAAGCAAATTAAGGTCGCGTCACAGTAGCCGGTGGATAGATTTTAGTATTTCTTTCCTTTTTTATTTTGTATCTTTATGATAAGAAAAAAAAATTACAATCTAGTCAGCGCCAATCGAGTAGTATTATTTAGTCAGGTGACCGGTTGCCAACTGGTTACCAGACGTATTTGTAAAATCTGATTGGCGCTGACAAGTTTGTGATTTCTCTACAAACAGACCTAATATTAAAATTATGATTATTACTATTAATATTGTGAATCCACTGACGTTTTGTTTTCAGAAATTTTTTTATTAGATATTCTGTTCGAAGAGCTACGTTACTCCTAAAAGCTTCCCCCATAATGTAAACAAATATAAGACCAAGTAAACTTGTTAAGTGATAAAATTAATTTTGCAGGTGATATTTACCAAGTACTCCGCTATTTTGGTTAAAGGGAAACGTTTTAAGACCCTGGCGAATCGACGAAAAACTGAAATATAATTTTAAATAAATCGTGGGTGGTTTTCTTGTTAATTAAAAAGTAGCCCAGATTTTATTTCAAAAAATGCATAAACTACGCTTTTGGCCAAAATGTCGCAATATTGTCAAAAATAAATAAATACGTCAGCAACTGAAAACAATTTAAATTTTTAGTGTATTTTCCATAGATCTCTTTAAATGATTAAAGTAGTCCTTCCGTAAATCGCCGAAAAAAAAACGAAAGTTTTACTTTTTATCCATGTTGTTTCAAGAGATATTTTGAAACAAATTTCCCATCATTATTGCCGCTGTTTTCCTTCTATAAAATGTTGTCATAAACTTTCAGATTCTACGTTTTGTTTTTGAGCTGCCATCATTAACTTTTTTTTAAACGCGGAACATTTGCAATAAAGTTAAAAAAAAACGCGTTTTTAAATTCTGAATTTAACCCTTAAACAGGCGTGCGGGGCTGAAATTGACCCCAGCTTTGTCAATTTTGTAATAACTGACATTTTTACAATTAGAACAAAAATCTCTTGGTGCCTTCCTAAAACTGCGTTAGGTAAATGCTAATAACAAAAAACACAAAAAACAACACCACTTTTTTAAAAATTTCACGTTTTTTGCGCGTGGGGGTCAGTTTGACCCCCACGCGCCTCCTAATATAACAGTTTCAAGCAATATGTATATCAAGTTGCGAAAAGTTCATGGAGTCGGAACAGAGGTAATATTTGTCCACGACAAAAAGAGAAAAATACATCAAATTTTTGTGTAAAGTATAAATAGCCAATGTGCAGACATCATATAAAAAATATATAAAAATAAATAATAGTTTAAAAAAACTAAAAAAACACGCTTTTATATGCAACCGAACTAAAAATTAGAAAATAATTTTTCATTAAAAAAAATATTGTCACTTTAGAGTAAAAAGCGTGGGGTGCTTAATATATTAAATGTTATAATTATTATATTTGCCAATATCTATGAGGGAAAAGTTATGAAAAAATAGTAAAATGCACCCCACGCTTTTTACTCTGAAGTGACAATATTTTTTTAATGAAAAATTATTTTCTAATTTTAGTTCGGTTGCATATAAAAGCGTGTTTTTTAGTTTTTTAAACTATTATTTATTTTTCATTTTTTAGTTCGATATGCATGTATGTATGTATGTATGTAAAAATGCTCCAGTTTATTCACTAAAAAATTCCTTCGCCATTTTGTCAAGAGTAGCTAAAGTTCCTGAGAAAAGTTTGGGATGTTGCCAAAAGATGGCAACACAGGTGTTGTTTTTATAATATAAAGGAATTTTTTTATCCTGGCGATCCTAACCAGGATAACGGGATACTGTTTGCAGATTATTGCATTGTCATGGGTCCTTAATACGTGTGCAAAGTTTCAAAGAAATCGAATAGCTGGAAGTTGGTAAAAATTAGGCTCAAAGATTCCGTTACATAGATAGATAGATAGATAGATAGATAGATGGATAGTTACAACCCAAGTTAATAAAAGCGTGTTAATAATGTGTAAGCAGTAACACAACAAGGAGAAACAGATTCAGAATAAACTTCCACTCCATTTGGTATTAAAAATATTTTAAGTAAAATTTCTCAAGGAAAATTATGTTTTTTAGTTTTATATTTTCCAGGTCAAATGTAAAAATAAATGTATGAAGAAGAGAGTACATTTTTTTATTTTAATAATAAGGTTCCAACTACGATACCCATTTTTAGGCGCATATAAATTGCTTTAATTAATTTATGTTAATTTAGGCAAACTATGAAGTGTACTTATAAATAAAAAAATTTAGTTAATAAATTATCCTTATCACCCAAATTTACAAAAAATGGCAAAGCTTTGTTATTCTTAAAACATTTAAGTATATTTAGATCAATTTAAAAGACAAACGTAAATTTTTACTTTGTGGTTCATTAAAGCCAAAACTTTAAAGCCCCTTAAGATTTGTGTTCCATGTCATTTTTGCCTTTTAAAAAACAGCTTAACTTTTAAAAATATACATTTATTTTAATGATTCTCTGTTACATTGTTCAAAAATAAAACTTTATTGGGATTATAGTAATAAAAAAACATTCATAGAATTTAAAAAATATTTTAGGATTATTCTTAATAAATACGAACATATGTAAATAAATTTAAAAATGAGAGAGAGAAGTTTTTATAAGGCACAAATAATGTGGCACATAAATCTAAAAAGGGGTTTTAAGTTTTGACCTTATTAAACCACAAAAAGCAAAAATTTATGTTTGTTTTTTGAATTGATCCAAATGTACTTAAATGCTCTAAGAATAACAAAGCTTTGACATTTTTTTTAAATTTAAAGACAAAAGGGATAATTTACGGCAGTTAATTTAGTTCGATCTAGTCTCTATACGGGAAAGTTGGAAAAGTAAGTTTTTTTTTATTTTTTTAATAGGAGGCTCTGCTTTTAAAATATAAACTTTTAATTCTAAAGTAGTTTTCCAAATACATTTTTTTTTCTTAGTTTAAAAATAAAGGTAGTTTTCTCCTGTGTCATATTGTGAACACCTAGTATAAAAAAGTATACATTTTGGGAATTTTAAAAATATACATTTTTGGGAATTTTAAAATAAGTATACATTTTAATTAGGTTACTTAACATTGGGAATTTTGCTAAATAAAGATATACGTGAGGTGTCAAGGTTTTTAAAGTATAAATAAAACAATTTTCTAGGTTACTCTTATAATAATAAAATAAAAACATTAAAAAAATTGGGTCGCGTAGAAATGCAAAACAAAAACTGGAAAATTTGATATTTAAGAAGAGAAAAAGAAATTAGAAAAGATAAAAAGAGATTAGATAAGAAGTAGTTAGTGAAGTCAAGTAAAAAGTTAAAGTATTAGTTCAGCCCCGTACGGGCTATCCCTAGTGGGGGTATGCCCGTACTACATTTAGTTAGTCAAATAAGTTAAACCAGTTTAAAAAAAAATGCAAGTTAGTTTTGATGGTCCACCGGTCTCATTGTCCCAAGAAGATAGTTCCATATGGTACATTTGCCCAAGTGACGTAAAGTAGGCCCTGACGTTGAATTTTGGGATTTACATATAAGGCCACTTTACGTCACTTGGGCCAAATGTACCATATGGAACTATCTTCTTGGGACCATGAGACCGGTGGACCATCAAAACTAACTTTGCATTAAAACCAACTTAACTTATTTGATTAATGATTAACTTAAATTACTACGGGCATATCCCTAGGGATAGCCCGTACGGGGCTGAACTTAAACTTTAACTTTATACTTTACTTTACTAACTCTTTCTTCTCTGATAAACCCATCCCCTGTCTTAAAATTTTGTTCTCTTTAAATATCAAATTTTTCAGTGTTTGTTTTTGCGTTTCTAGGCAACTCAGCTTGTTTAATGTTTTTGTTTTATTATTATAAGAGTAACCTAGAAAATTGTTTGATTTCTACTTTTTAAACCTTGACACTTCACGTATTGTTTTATGTACCAAATTTCCCAATGTTAAGTAACCCAATTAAAATTTAAATTTCCCAAAAATGTATATTTTTAGAATTCCAAAATGTATACTTTTTTATACTAGGTGTTCACATATGCCCTTTCCTGAAAGCGTTGGACCCCAACGCTCTAGAAATGAACCAATATTACCAAAAACGATAGTTCCATATAGCTTACAAAAATGTAAAAATCTAACAATATTTTACCTATTATGTAAATTACCGTAAATAACCTTAACTTTTCGAAGTTTTTAAAAATATGAAAAAAGTTTTGTCTAAATTTTTTTCAATAAATGTAAACAAAAAAATGAACAAATAGCCTTTAATCCAAAAATAATTAATTGACTTGACTTTTTTCTAAAAAATAAAAGATTTGTCATTGATCATACGAAAAAAGTTAAATTTTTTCTATTGTTAACTGAATAATTTCTAAATTTGGGATTTTCTCCAAGTAGTTTTATTTAAATATAGTTGTAACGGTTAAGATTATTTTTAGAGAAAAGTGGCCTAAATTCTATACCTCCTATATAAAACACTTTAAATACATAGTATTATTCCTCATTAACTTTACTACATATGTACTAAACAAAAACACCCGACTTGATAAACAAAATATGATTCTTTAAAACTAGCTAGCTCAGCATTATTAGAAATTGTTACGACCTTGACCGTAAATTGTATATCATTAAAACAATGACCCTTTCATAACTTAATATTACATATACGGTGGGTTAAAAAAAGAGTTATTATCAAAGTTTACTTTTAGGCTACTTTTCTCTGCATATTAAATCATTATTTTTATCAATATAATAATAGGCAATAAGTAAACAACAAAAAAATACCATTAATTAAAAACATTACAGATTTACCCAAACACTTTACAAATACCATAATGTTCTAGATTGTCCATCTTTTGTTGAATTGTACTGTGTCCACCTTGCCTCCCTGTCCATGTCCTTGATGGTGCGTTCCATTGGCCTTTTGTCCCGTACTTCTCCTCCACATACCATTTTCCGCCTTTCACTCCCATTTTCTTCTTCTACATCAGGTTACTGCAGCCGCGTGCCAATTTACCCACATCCTGGGCTTTCTCAGGCCGCTTAACTGTCTTGTACCCCACCATTCAAGACCATAACTACAGAGCTCTTTCCCATACTAGAGCTGCGGCTTCCAGTGCTAATGCAGCCTCATGCTGCTTCTGAACTCCGTCTTCACGACGTACCATACAACTTCGACACAAATAAATATACTTGTTTACATTCACATAACATAGAAAGAATTTTAGCAGCGTTCGCGGTTAGTAAAATCCTGAATTTTTAGTAACAGTTCTGTGTTCGCGGGTTACAATTGAATCAGTTCGTTACCGGTTCGTAACCTGATTAGCAGTCCTGGGATTTTTGTTGGAACTAAAAGTTCAGTTCGGAATTTCATGCGCATTGTCGACATGGTCAGCTGTTTTCTGTTTTTGTGGTACAGAAATAAACCGTTGTATTACAGTTTACTTGTTTCTGCCACTTTTTATGTGGGTTAATATACCTGTTTTTTTTATATTTTTGTGATTCTGAGCGTATATAAACAAAGGATTTTTAATTGTATTCCGTATGAATGTATGTATGCAATAAAATAAATAAAGATTTAATTAAAAAATACAGACAATATTATAAGATTTTACCATTTCTTGTTATTTGAATTTTATCTTTAGTTAAATACACATACTTATGTTAAAAACGAGAGGAGGCAGGAATCCCTCGTCTTCCGCCGAGAGACCTCGAGTGGTTTTCGACAGTATAACAATTTACCTTTTCGTTTGAATTTAATTTTTTTTGTGTAGTATCCAATTTAACCATGAAAATCCTAACCAAAAGGCTAGGTTAGAATACATCCTCAGCTGTATAGAAAATCGTTCGCGGTAAATAAAAATTCCGAACTAATAAATAACTAGACATGCGCTTTAAAACAATTTAAACCAGTTCGATTCTGGTTCAGAATCAGTTCATTACTAGACCCGCGAACAAAGCTATTGTGTACAATTTTGTAAGAAAAATACGCCAAGGTACCTAAAAAAACAAATGAATTAATGTAACCATCATATCTCGGTATGATGGATCATGTAAGGTTAAAGGAAAAATAGGATCGTGCTTCAGATAAACGTTGAGCTCAAAACAGACGAAGCGGTTTTCGTCGAGTCGGGGCAGAGTTGGTACTTGAACGCGGCGCACAGTGAAACGACCCAATGCAAAGTGAGAGACAGGAAATAAAATCAGTTTTAAAGTTCTTGTAGTTAGGCATTTATAGCTCTCTAATATATCGCTACTTTGGAAGAAAAACCGACACAGCTCTGAGAAGAAATGACTTTTAAAGTTTCAATAAAATTGTAATTGAAATATCTTGGTAATTAAAAATTATAGCATTAAGCTGTTTTAGCCTGGTTATTTTATACCTCTTATATATATTAAATAATCTCTAAAATAATATATATATATATATATATATATATATATATATATATATATATATATATATATATATATATATATATATATATATATATATATATATATATATATATATAATAGGTAGAGTTTCAGGATAGATAGATCCGTTGGTCATTATTCCTTGCGGAATTTTGCAGACGTTATGCCAAGATTGCACTAGGCAAATTAAGCAAATAAAAAAATTAAAGATACAGCTTTTATGTTTTTTTTTCGTATATTGTTACCTTTAAAAAAGTCCACTCAATTGCATGTTTTTAGACAAAAAATAACCATAAATACTTATTTTAATAGGTTTTATATCCACTCTCACAATTTTTGACTAAAATAATTGTTTTTTGAAAATTTTAGTTTTTTCATCAGTTTGAGAAGAAAAAATTTGCCAACCCATGTTTAATGGTTGTGTGAACTCTTCTTTATATATTTATATATATATGTAAACTATGCTCTTAACATTTTGTAACACTCTGTATATTTAGTGTAGGTCCAATATCTTCTTAATTTTTAACATAATTTAAAAATCCTAACTACGCCTATGCGGCTCTAATTACGCCAACCTACTGAACTTATGTGTTCACAACACATGGTCATTATTTTCTTTTAAAAAAAGCTTTACAAGGAATTTAAAGCATAATGAAACTGAAGAAATAATTACGAAACTGTACCTCTAGGCAAATAAGCTTCACCCAGCTTCGTTGACATTTTATGGTATAATATGTGCCTATTAAGTACGTATACATATTACACACATATAATGTT
This sequence comes from Listronotus bonariensis, assembly GCA_014170235.1. Taxonomy (NCBI): domain Eukaryota; kingdom Metazoa; phylum Arthropoda; class Insecta; order Coleoptera; family Curculionidae; genus Listronotus; species Listronotus bonariensis. Next base: position 13,293 of record JACEGR010000715.1, on the reverse strand, counting down.
AAAAACATAGGATAAATTAGAGACCTAATTTATTTTGGCAAACATGAAACTTCTTATATTCAAGCTTTTAATTATTGTAATGATTATTTTTTTAGTTTTATTTATTTCTTGTGTCCGTTTGTTTTATATTCATTTTATAGTCTTTGTTGACGTTTTGTTTCCAGAAAAAATGTATTAGATATACTGTTCGAAGAGCTACGTTACTCCCTAAAAGCTTCCCCCATAATGTAAACAAATATAAGACCAAGTAAACTTGTTAAGTGATAAAATTAATTTTGCAGGTGATATTTACCAAGTACTCCGCTATTTTGGTTAAAGGGAAACGTTATAAGACCCTGGCGAATCGACGAAAAACTGAAATATAATTTTAAATAAATCGTGGGTGGTTTTCTTGTTAATTAAAAAGTAGCCCAGATTTTATTTCAAAAAAATGCATAAACTACGCTTTTGGCCAAAATGTCGCAATATTGTCAAAAATAAATAAATACGTCAGCAACTGAAAACAATTTAAATTTTTAGTGTATTTTCCATAGATCTCTTTAAATGATTAAAGTAGTCCTTCCGTAAATCGCCGAAAAAAACGAAAGTTTTACTTCTTATCCATGTTGTTTTAAGAGATATTTTGAAACAAATTTCACATCATTATTGCCGCTGTTTTCCTTCTATAAAATGTTGTCCTAAAATTTCAGATTCGACGTTTTGTTTTTGAGCTGCCATCATTAACTTTTTTTTTAAACGCGGAACATTTGCAATAAAAGTTAAAAAAACGCGTTTTTAAATTCTAAATTTAACCCTTAAACAGGCGTGCGGGGCTGAAATTGACCCCAGCTTTGTCAATTTTGTAATAACTGACATTTTTACAATTAGAACAAAAATCTCTTGGTACCTTCCTAAAACTGCGTTAGGTAAATGCTAATAACAAAAAACACAAAAAACAACACCATTTTTTAAAAATTTCACGTTTTTTGCACGTGAGGGTCAGTTTGCACCACGCGCCTCCTAATATAACAGTTTCAAGCAATATGTATATCAAGTTGCGAAAAGTTCATGGAGTCGGAACAGAGGTAATATTTGTCCACGACAAAAAGAGAAAAATACATCAAATTTTTGTGTAAAGTATAAATAGCCAATGTGCAGACATCATATAAAAATATATAAAAATAAATAATAGTTTAAAAAACTAAAAAAACACGCTTTTATATGCAACCGAACTAAAAATTAGAAAATAATTTTTCATTAAAAAAATATTGTCACTTCAGAGTAAAAGCGTGGGGTGCTTAATATATTAAATGTTATAATTATTATATTTGCCAATATCTATGAGGGAAAAGTTATGAAAAAATAGTAAAATGCACCCCACGCTTTTTACTCTGAAGTGACAATATTTTTTTTTAATGAAAAATTATTTTCTAATTTTTAGTTCGGTTGCATATAAAAGCGTGTTTTTTTAGTTTTTTTAAACTATTATTTATTTTTCATTTTTTAGTTCGATATGCATGTATGTATGTATGTATGTAAAATGCTCCAGTTTATTCACTAAAAAATTCCTTCTGCCATTTTGTCAAGAGTAGCTAAAGTTCCTGAGAAAAGTTTGGGATGTTGCTAAAAGATGGCAACACAGGTGTTGTTTTTATAATATAAAGGAATTTTTTTATCCTGGCGATCCTAACCAGGATAACGGGATACTGTTTGCAGATTATTGCATTGTCATGGGTCCTTAATACGTGTGCAAAGTTTCAAAGAAATCGAATAGCTGGAAGTTGGTAAAAATTAGGCTCAAAGATTCCGTTACATAGATAGATAGATAGATAGATGATGGATAGTTACAACCCAAGTTAATAAAAGCGTGTTAATAATGTGTAAGCAGTAACACAACAAGGAGAAACAGATTCAGAATAAACTTCCACTCCATTTGGTATTAAAAATATTTTAAGTAAAATTTCTCAAGGAAAATTATGTTTTTTATTTTTGTATTTTCCAGGTCAAATGTAAAAATAAATGTATGAAGAAGATAGTACATTTTTTTTAATTTTAATAATAAGGTTCCAACTACGATACCCATTTTCAGGCGCATATAAATTGCTTTAATTAATTTATGTTAATTTAGGCAAACTATGAAGTGTACTCATAAATAATAAAATTTAGTTAATAAATTATCCTTATCACCCAAATTTACAAAAAATGACAAAGCTCTGTTTTTCTTAAAACATTTAAGTATATATATATATATATATATATATATATATATATATATATATATATATATATATATATATATATATCTATGATTTACTATGCTCCAAAAATGTATAATATGTTACCTTATTCAATTAAAACCTTAGTAAATTATAATATAAGATCATATAATAAAAAGGTTAAATTTTTATTCATGAAAATAAAAACTATTTTAATTCGGTTTTTTTGTAGAATATGTTACGTGTGTTTAATTTATTCATTTCAATCATTTTTTTTTCTCTTTTCATCCAAGTGGCAGTGTCAAGGTCTAAGCTCTACAAAATGTTTTTTTAACCATCTACGTGGTAATGGATGAAGAGATACAGCACACAAATTGTAATTATACGATTTAGGCATAATCTCTTCATCCGGCATCATGGATATTTTGACCCTACATAGTAGATAGCTTTATTAAAATATTAAGTTTATATGTATAGTAACTGATAACTTTAGGGAAGATGTTCTGTGATTTGTAACTTGTAAATTGTAAATACCTTTTTGTAGTATATGAGTATGAGTATGAGTATGAGTATATTTAGATCAATTTAACAGACAAACGTAAATTTTACTTTGTGGTTCATTAAAGCCAAAACTTTAAAGCCCCTTAAGATTTGTGTTCCATGTCATTTTTGCCTTTAAAAAACAGCTTAACTTTTTAAAAATATACATTTATTTTAATGATTCTCTGTTACATTGTTCAAAAATAAGACTTTATTGGGATTATAGTAATAAGAAAACATTCATAGAAGTAAAAAAAATATTTTAGGATTATTCTAAATAAATACGAACATATGTAAATAAATTTAAAAATGAGAGAGAAAAGTTTTTTATAAGGCACAAATAATGTGGCACATAAATTTAAAAAGGGGTTTTAAGTTTTGACTTTATTGAACCACAAAAAGCAAAAATTTAAGTTTGTTTTTTGAATTGATTCAAATATACTTAAATGCATTAGGAATAACAAAGCTTTGACATTTTTTTGAAATTTAAAGACAATAGGGATAATTTACGGCACTTAATTCAGTTCGATCTAGTCTCTATACGGGAAAGTTGGAAAAGTAAGTTTTTTTTAAAATGTTTTTTAATAGGAGGCTCTGCTTTTAAAATATAACATAACTTTTAATTCTAAAGTAGTTTTCCAAATACATTTTTTTTTTAGTTTAAAAATAAAGGTAGTTTTCTCCTGTGTCATATTGTGAACACCTAGTATAAAAAAGTATACATTTTAATTAGGTTACTTAACATTGGGAATTTTGCTAAATAAAGATATACGTGAGGTGTCAAGGTTTTTAAAGTATAAATGAAACAATTTTCTAGGTTACTCTTATAATAATAAAATAAAAACATTAAAAAATAGGGTCGCGTAGAAATGCAAAACAAAAACTGGAAAATTTGATATTTAAGAAGAGAGAAAGAAATTAGAAAAGATAAAAGAGATTAGATAAGAAGTAGTTAGTGAAGTCAAGTAAAAAGTTAAAGTTTAGTTCAGCCCCGTACGGGCTATCCCTAGTGGGGGTATGCCCGTACTACATTTAGTTTGTCAAATAAGTTAAACTAGTTTAAAAAAATGCGAAGTTAGTTTTGATGGTCCACCGGTCTCATTGTCCCAAGAAGATAGTTCCATATGGTACATTTGCCCAAGTGACGTAAAGTAGGCCCTATATGTATGTAATTTCAAAATACACGTCACATATGTATTCAAAAATACGTCACAATATTCATTAATTTGCACCTACCTTATATGGTTTATTTATATTTTGATTACTCTTTTGTGAGTTTTGCTGTACGCAGAGATTTTTATTAGGAATATTTTTTTGAGAAATCAAAAAAAGTTTTCCATATCGTTCAATATTTTTGGCGGTCACTGTATAAAGCCTATAAACATAAATTTCAGCCATTCGACAATTTGACTTGGAAGATAAAATCACAGTCGGCCAATGTTATTTTTTAAAATTAAAAACTGGTTTTCCGACAAATAGATTTTATTTCTAAGAAATACCAAATTGTCGAAGGTCCAAGTGCATTCGTGGAAAAACAAATGCCGTCCGGTTTTCATTCCATTTCTCAGTAAAAACAAACGCTAAGAGAAAGAAAATAGTAGGCAAAGAATATTTACCCTTATCCAGTTGTAAAAAATTGTACTAAATAAATATATAAAAAAAATTAAACCGACTTCTAAAGATAAATAACACTCACTAAAAATTTAAAAATAATAAATAAAAAAAAACACAAAAGATCTACAGCAGATTCTTTCCTTCGTATCACACTGCTGGAATAAGTCCCTTGAGTTTCTAGGTGAGTCCCAGATCGTTGCTCTTGATATATCCAAAGCTTTTGACCAGGTCTGGCATGCCGCACTTCTTAATAAACTTCCCTCCTATGGTCTTTCAACTAAACTCTGTACTTGGCTCTCTAGTTATCTATCTGATCGTCGTATATCAGTTATGTGGACGACCATTCTTCAAGCTTTCACCAAGTAAATGCTGGAGTCCCTCAGGGCTCAGTTCTGGCACCAACATTGTTTCTTCTTCACATCAACGACCTTCTCTCGTCCACAACTAATTCCATTCATAGTTTCGCCGACGATAGTACCCTTTACTCCAGTTTTCAGGTTCCTAAACCCATCACTAAACCTGACTTGGAAAACAAACGCAGAGCGATGCAGATATCTCTTTCGCAGGATCTTAATTTAATATTGGGTTGGGGCGCCAAAAATCTCGTCCATTTTAATGCATCCAAAACACAATTATGTTCCTTGTCGCTAAAAGAGTCACCAAATACTTATCCTCTACTTATGAGCGGTCAAGTTTTAGAAAGCAAAGACACCTTCAATCTTGTGGGCGTCACATTTTTTGAAAGTAACCTTAACTGGCATAAACACATTGTATCTATAGCCACGGCAGCTTTAAAAAAGCTTGGATTTCTCTTTCGAGCCAAAAAGTATTTCTCCCCTTCTAATTTATACACTTTATCTGTGTCCCAAATCCGACCTCCCTTGAAATATTGTTCTAATATCTGGGGCATTGCGTCCCCCACAACCCTAAGCATTCTTGATTCTATTCAAAGAAGAGCTATTCGTCTCATTAATGATTCTTCACTTACAGAAAGGCTTCCCTCTCTTGCCCATCGTCAGGCTGTTGGGGATTTATCGCTTTTTATAGGTATTTTCATGGCTTCTGCTCTGAAGAATTGTCCAGTATAGTTCCTCCACTCATGGTTCCCAACAGAGAAACTCGTAGTTCTGCGCGTATGCATCCCTATACGGTCCAACTGGACAGGCCCCGAACTTCCCACTTTTTTCGTTCTCTTATCCCTAGAGTTTCTAGATTGTGGAACCTGCTGCCCGCTGAGGTCTTTCCTTCCCCCAAATCTTTAAGTGTATTTAAGTCCCGTGTCAACAAACACCCTCTTACCTCGCTTAAGACACCCACGGTACGTTAGTATTTAGGCTTTCAGCCCGTGGTTTGCCACAAAAAAAATGAAGCCGGGTTAGGTAATAACATTCCGCTAATTTACTAAATCTTAATAACAAAATACACAAAAGATTTTTATTTTTTATTACCATATGTAATTACCTGACTATTTAAAACAAAAAAATTATATATTATTTTAAAAATTTTAAATAAGTTTTATTTATCTCTTTGAAGTCGATTTAATTATTTTTTTGGTAATTATTTACAAATATTTGTATTTAATAAATTTGCAATAATATTAGTCTGTTATACTACGTTTTAAATTACACCTGATCGTATATCTTCACAAATAGGGTAACACAGTTTTATCCATACGACACTCAAAGTTTGAATAAAAAGCAACAGAGATAAGTAAAAAATCTGTTTTAGTTAAACAAGATATACATACATAAAATATTAGACTTAGATTGACAAAATTGCTTCTAATATTTGAAGGTATAAAAGAACTTTTAAATTTTTCCGAATTAACCTGCTCTACTTTTCTCTATCATTGTGAATCCGGGCTCGGTGCCGCGTTGATGCGGCTATGTGTGTTCAAACCTTTATTCGTTTAGGTGCCACTGGACATGATTAATTTAATCATGTAAGGGTTAAGTTTGCTCCTAAATACAATAAAAAATAGAATCGCTAAATTGTATTAAAATTATATAAGTTCTATTTAACCCAGCAAACACTATTTGCCGGCAATATACATTTTTCATATTGGCATTGATGGTAAAGCATTGGCAATTGGTGGCAATATTATGCCAACATCTAATACGCATTAAAAACTTAACCCTAAATAAACACTCAATTGCCAATAAATTTTACATGCAGGCGAATTGCCGGCAAGCATACAAAAATGGCGGCATACCAATCCTGATTAAATAAAGTATGCCTTTTTGTTGCAGGCAAATAAATATTGAATTTTTGAAGGCAAACCTTCAACGCATATTCATACTTTTCAAACCATATTATTAACATTGGTATTTAACTAACATTCGAGCAATTTTTTTGATCTGTTTTATTTATAATGGCGGCTAAACAACATTATTTTATGTTTTTTACATAATTTAAAAGAAATGGCCTTTTCCCAACATTTTATTGTTACAAATCATGCAAATAAAAATTAAGTCATACAAAATGTTCATTATGTATTTTTGAGAGAATAAAAATAAAATGATGGTAAAATTAGCTAGGTTAATTTCGACGATTTCGACCGAAGTTGATAAATTCAAATTTCCCGCTTAGCCGAAATACAAGATTTGACAATTTGACAGATGAGGCAACCTTGCTTTTGTTTGGCCGCTTTGTGCAATTGTTTTCTACGTGGTTTTCTAGCTTTTTAGTTTCTTTTTAAAGAAAAGAGTTTTAAGTACACATAGTTAAGTGTATTCATTATCTAATTAGTGTGTGTTGTGTAATTAATTGGTGATGGCTAGTCAAGAAGGCGGGTTATTCAAGTAGACTCTTAGGAGCTGTAAACATTTTGTTTAAAACCTTTTAAATTTTTAGTTACCTAAAAAAATTATATGAAATCAGGGAGTTGCCTTATTAAAAGTTTTAAAGACGTGTTAATCAAAAAATTATATATATTTAATAGTTTTTTTTGACATTTAATTCCTTTAAAATATTTCTCTCTATGTTTTGGATCTGAAAATTGAGTGTAAGTGTCCCTTAAATACTTACTATTTTAAAGTGTTTTCTTTTGATTAACTATCTTTTTTTTAATTTTATTACATACTTTTTATTTTTTTGGTAGATTGTTACGGTATAAAAATTTATATTATGTAGGTTTTTATTGATAAAGTTTTCTTGCCTTTTTTTCTCATTTTTTCGATTAAAAAATTCTAAATATATTATTTAACTTTTGGGACATTCAACTTATAAAACTTGCAATACTTATTTAATGATAAATGCCATTATCCTAAACGCATTTTTTTGCCAATAACTTATTAATGATGGATGTCATCATCCTAAACGCATTTGTTTGGTATAACTTATTAATGATGGATGCCATCATCCTAAACGCATTTTTTTATCATAAATTATTAATGACGGATGCCACCACATTATCTGCAACACGTGGCCTAATAACGGCCAATTGCCCAGTTTCGCGTCTTTTTGAAACCTTTTTGCCAATGCCTTGCCATTAAAGTGTGTTGGCAATGCCAGTAAATTAAATGTACAACGCCGGCAAAAAATGTTTTATGGGTAAGATAATAATAATAACAGATTTTTTTAAATAATTTAACACCCTGTATCTCGAAAAGAATACATTTCTAAACCAACGTTAATATTCACTTTTTATATAAAATTGGCTTATAAGTAACCTTTTTTTTTAACGTTAATAAAAATCAATTCGTATATTACGATCACACAACAACCAACTTATTTAACACAATTAAACAAAAAAAACAACATAATTAGATACGTACTTAAACATTTCCTAATTACATTTACCTAAGCTTTCCTTATTTACAATTTAAAATTTAATTAAAATCCTTAATTTGGTTATAAAATTCGAAATCCCTTGTTTAAATTCGTTCCTGAAAAATTGTGTTGAAGTTGGATGAAGGATTAAAGGTGTTTAATTAACAAATTATAAAATTATTTTTTGTTTTAGTTTAAGATTTGTGTTTCGTTATTTTTATTATACAATTTAAATTAAATATTTTCTAGGTTTTCATAAAATGTTTGATACCTTGTAAAGAAAACAAGTCATTATTATTAATAATCTGCATTTTAACCGCTATTTCTAATAAAATAAATTATATAAAAAAATCTTATGCTGCCGCCACACATTGGGCAAACTTGTGCCTAAATTATTTGTCGAAACATTGGGCAAACTATTTGTAAATAATATACAGGGTGTTCATTTAAAAACTTTCCACTCAAGTTATCTTCGAAATGAGACAGATTTGAGAAAATCGCCAGAAACACGTCAAGATATTTATTGAGGGGAACGTTTTACAAAGAATGGACGGCGCCCCTTTAACCCCTTACCACCAGGGACCACCACCCCAAAATTTTAAATAAGAAGGCGGGTCGAGTGATACATCATTTTAAAGCTCCTGACAAGTACTTTATAACCCTAAAATATGAAGTCAATATCTTTACCTATTACAAAATGGCGGTACTTTAAAAATTACCTAAATAACTAATTTGGATGGCCATATTTCCGAAACTAATAAAGTTAGATGTACCTAATGTGGTGTTTTCGTAAAGCTCTTTAAAGGTCTTTTTAATTGTGATACTGGTAGTAATATACAGGGTAGAAGAAAAAGTACATATTTTTTTATTTAAGAACCCTGTATATTATTTTATCATTAAAAGATCTTTAAAATGAGCTTTAAGAAAATACCACATTAAGTACATCTAACTTTAGATATTAGTTTCGGAAATATGACCATCCAAATCAGGTATTTAGGTAATTTTTAAAGCACCGCCATTTTGTAATAGGTGAAGATATTGACTTCATATTCTAGGGTTATAAAGTACTCGTCAGGATCTTTAAAATGATGTATCACTCGACCTGCCTTCTCATTTAAGAATTTTGGGGTGGTGGCCCTGATGGTTAAGAGGTTAAAGGGGCGCCGTCCAATTTTTGTAAAAAACGTTCCCCTCAATAAATATCTTGACGTGTTTCGCCGATTTTCTCAAATCTGTCTCGTTTTGAAGATAACTTGAGTGGAAAGTTTTCAAATGAACACCCTGTATAAACAGTCAGTTGATTTAAATCTTAAGAGGTTTTTTCGAAATATCTAAAAAATGCGATATACAGGTTAAATAAAAGGCTTGGATCGAAAAATTTTGAATTTTTTAGGGCCCTATACACACTTTTACTCGGAACTATGCCCGATTAAAATACAAAATCTCGCTAAATAAAGCTGAAAGCGACGTGTTTCGTATGGAAATGAGTGTGTTGAAAGTTGAGCCAATCAAGGCGAATGCAGACGAACTACCCGTCTACATAATGGTTGTCTACGAAAGTTTGTCGTAGTTTGGCCAAAGTCTGGTGGCGGCATTAAACGATTTTATTACATAAAAATGATGCAGGTTATGTACTAAAAGTTAAAAAATAATCCGGTAAGTCCTACCTACTAGATCGCACCAATCCGCCTATTAATCTGGGGTATTGATCAGACAAATATAAAATTGTTATGACTATCGTATCCAGAGCAAATATTAGGATAGAAATGTCAATTGCCCAACGATTTTATTTTTTTTTTTATCAATACCCTAGATTGATGAGAAGATTGGTGCGATTTGGTAGCAAGGACTTACCAAATTATTTTGAGCCTTTTAGTACAATAAGACCTTAAACATTAAAAAATATATATAATTTATTTTTAAGTTTTCAGTTTTGTTTTTTAGTGAACAATTCTTATTCTATTAAGTTCATTTAATGCCTTACTATAACTAACTAGAACTAACCAACGATTTAATATTGATTTAGTCGTAAAAAAATTTAATTTGCCATTTTGTGGCGTCGGCCATCTTGGATTTTATTATTATTTCATAGTGAGCTCTATTTTACCAATCAAGCCTTTTATTTGATACCCAGATTGAGGTATTTGGAAAAAAAAATATGTAATCCGCCATTTTGTGGCGGCGGCCATCTTGGATATTATTTTTTTTATATATATAGTGAGCTTTATTTTACCAATCAAGCCCATTAATTTAATACTTATCATGAGGTAGTTGTGGAAAAAAAATGTATTCAGCCATATTATTGTGGCGGCAGCCATTTGTGATTTAATTTTTTACATAGTGAGCTCTATTCCATCAATTAAACCCTTTCATTTGATACCCATATTGAGGTTGTGGTGAAATAATATCTTATTCGCCCCTTTGTATCGGCGGCCATCTTAGATTTACAATCATAAAGAATGTTTTATATTTTATTGCCATTAAGAATAAGAGTGTGCACCAAAAAATCAAATCGATCTGTCGTCCAAAGGGAGTAAATTCCAATGACTAAATTTGACCTAAATAAATAATAAATAAAGTGGGAAAGCTAAGTTAAACCGTTTAAAAACCAAAGTAGTTTGCTGCTGAAAATCATGCTAGGGATGTTGCGGATGCGGATTTTAAGGAAGTTACATCCGCGAATGCAAATGCGGATCTGGACAAAAAACTTAAGTATGGGTAGGGTAAAAAAGACAGTAATATTTATTATTTCCTTATTTAATAATAAAGTAGTGAATGTATTACTATTAATAATAAATTTTATTTTTGGACTTCAGTTTGTTTTGCAAGGTTTCGTATATTAATCCTGCGCTATTAAATAACTGCTCACTTGGAACACTGGCTGAAGGAGCTGATAAGATTTTGGGTGCTATTTTGAATAACAGTTTGAATTCGCTTTGATTAACACTCCACCAATTATGAGGACCCTCATTTAAATTAATTCGCGTCTTATTGCGGAAAGTAAGTAGCTCATTCTTGAGAAATGCATCAGCGCTGACAATTTCTGATGTTTCTTGACTCTCATCTTCACTTGATGAATCTAGCGAGGCCTATTTGCCTCTTTTATTCCAAAACACCTTATTCACAGAGAAATTAATCATCACCAAAATCCCCTCAACCTAAAACTTTTAAACTTTTTACAAAAACTCCCTGTCTAGCGCCTCATTACTCCCTGTCTGGCGCCTATTTTTTTATGGTGCCCTAGGCTGTAGCCTAGTCATCCTAATGGATAATACGGCCCTGGTTCTGTATCTGTTTCCATGAAATCTGTCATTCTCATGTTATTTGCTCTTTCGGTAATTAAAGATATTGTTCGAGAATCCAAGATGTCTTCGTTGTTTCTGTTGATTTTTAATATATCATCCTTAATCATCCATCATCCTAAGTAACTGATGTGAAAAATTTGTGCTTATAGCAAGGATCTAGATAAGGCGCGCTTGTGGCGGCTTCGGTTGTATCGGCGAGCGTCGATCTCCGGAGTTAAGCAGTGGAATGCGCGCCCATAATTTGATGGGTGTCCGGCGACAGCGGTGTTTTGGGCAGCGGCACACGGTGTTTCTGCTCGGGGAAGCGGACCGAGCAACAACCATCCAAGTTATGGAATGAATGGTGTGTGAATGAGAAGGAGTAGGGGTCAAGGTACAATAAGCCTTCAGGCTGCAGTGCACCACCTAGGGGGCGGTCGTCGGACCTGGGTGGGATGACCCTGAAAGGGTGAAAAAAAAGGATCTAGATAAGTTGCTATGATATATGTCACCTGCTACACATCCGCATCCGCATCAGCTCCGCACCGATTTATGCGGATGCGAATGCACATGCGGATGTGAATGCTGATGCGGATGTCTCAAATCTATCCGCATCAGCATCCGCATATACGGAACATTCGCAACATCCCTGGTCCAGACCTGGTACACATGACCCACAACGTTATAATAATAAAAAATGTATTATCAGAGGCCCCGTGTACCGTATTTCGGCACAGCTATGTTTGCATAAAATAAACAAAAAATAATAATTTGCTTTGTTATTCATTATTTTGGGTGCTAACACACTAGTTTTTCATAAAACATTGACTTGGCCCCACAGTGCAACTTTTTTCCAAGATAAAGTTTGGCAGTAAAAGTGTTAAATATATTTTTTCTACGACCACTTGTGTGACAGTGACAGTAAACAATAGTATATTACATTACAAGTGTGGAAAATGACTAATTTCACACGAGTGGGAATATTGTTACACGAGGCGTTAGCCGAGTGCGACAAACCCACGAGTGTAAGAAAGTGATTTTCACACAAGTAATGTACACTATTTTTCCTACGACCACAAGTTATTTACCAAAACAAATAAAAGTTGTTTGTCTTCACAGAAAAAAATAAGAAAACAATTGAAAACTTTGCATCACTAGGGTGATATATACTTTTCCTTACTGCGATATATTATACTGTTTAAAAATATGTTTATATCAAAAATCACCTACCTAGTAGCTTTTTATCATTTTAGAATTAAAAAAGGTCCTCATTTAAAAAATATTGCATGGCTTTTTCAATGTAAATCCAGTTAACAGCCTGGTAACTCCAAATTTATTTTAAATAACAATGACAGCGATGACAGCTTTATATTATATTTTTGCAACACTAGTGCTGTAAAGTACTTTGCAACACTAGTGTGATATAAGGCATTTTCTATGCATGAAAACAGTGTGCTATTTACTATTTTCACATGTGGTCGAAGGAAAAAACTTTTACTTACCTTAAATAGTAGAACCCAAATAGCGAAAATCATCTTATTAACATTAAGTTACTACACAGTAAAAGCTTTCTTTTAATATTAAAAAGGGTAATAATAAAATTTCCGAAAAAATAAAAACAGAAACAAACATAGACATAACCACAAAAACAACTTTCACTGACTGCTCGCTCAGTGGCACAGTGCTGTCAGGTAAGTAGATCAAATTAAAAATCTCCTTTCCCACCTTTAAGCACGCAGTTCATAGAGGCAGCCTTGCCGCTTGACCGTTCGACCTAAATCGCCAGAGAAAAAACTTCTATAGATCAAATTCCTTTCTCTTTGTCTTCGTGTACTCAAACAACTAGTAACATCTTTTTTTTTTAATCCGTGTAATTAAACCTGAGGCTA